>WOXC01011468.1:0-247669 GCA_011680675.1 Gymnobelideus leadbeateri | reverse complement strand
GGTCCTCCTGACTCCAGGGGCCCTGCTCTATTCATTGCACCACCTAGCCGCTCCTGAAACTGATATTTCTTGAGCAAATTTCTGGAATCACAAGGAACTAGGATGTGAGACCATCTCTCTCACTCCACTCAGGCCTGTAGCGAGTAAGTAGATGCAGGGGAAATGTTCCTGCAGGTTCCCACACAACCTAAACAATGCACAGAAGCATCACACACATTGGCAGGGCCTTCAGGGCTCCCATTACTTTTTTCTCCCTCTCCAGGATTTTTAGCCTCTGTTTTGTTGAGACATTAAACACTCTTCCACCCACATGTGTATGTCTGGAGATGCATACATGGAATGCAGCCACACTGAGCAAAGGCACCAAAGAACAGATTTTGTGATGAGAAGACAGGGGCATTTTAGGCCTTTAAAGAAGAAATGGATACATTACATCAGTTGCCCAAAGCTATGCAAGTAAAAAAAGGTGTGTGTGCTTCATAAGTTCTACCAGCCTTGGAGCTGGAAGGAACCTTCTAGATCATGCCCATTTTAGAGATCAACAGAAGACAGATTGAGAGCAAGAAAGGGCTCTAGAGGTCATGCAGCCCAACCCTTCCCTTCAAAGAGGCCCATGGAGAGAGTGATTTGCCTGGGGTTACATGGTGGTGATTAAGTGTCTACATCAGTATCCAGGTGATTCTGGGCTGATGGCAATCAGAGGGTGCATATTTTGAAGGAGCCTCCAAGGTCATCTGATTCAACCCTCTCAATTACAGATGAGGAAACTAAAGGTCTAGTAAGTTTAACTAATTTCCTCAAGATATTGCTGGTGATAAGTAGCATAACTTGGATTTGGAGCCAGGTTCTCTGCCTAAAAATCCTGTGTCTACATGTTTGCCTATGGCTGTGTTAAATACAGACACAATATAACTGCAGGTTTCCAACCTGTACCTGACACCTTCTGGCATATGGTCATTCTTTCCATTACACCAGGGCTTAAACAGAGGTCAGCTAGGGCTATGAGACATTCCTAGAAGAAAGCAAGAACCTCGGAATGGGGAACACAGTAACAGCATAATAAGATGGGATTTAATCATGATAAATGTAAAGTTCTACAGTTGGGTTCAAGAAATTAACTCCCCCAAGACACGATGGGAAGGCAGAACTGGTGAACAATTTGTGTTCAGGAGTTCTGCCAGTCCCAGCAAGCTGTGAGTTCAATCCAAGTCAAGAGAAGGATGCATCAGCCCAAGGCGAATTCTCTAGTAGGCTGCAGCAGGGAAGATACAGAGCCCAGAGTTGGGCCAGGGATGGCCCCACTGCCACTCACCAAGATAAAACATGGGGCGACTGAGTTTCATTCAGCAGTGCACATTTCAAGGACAGTGAGCAGTAGAATGTTATCCTAAGAGTAACCAAAATAGTATGAATGGTCAAAAGATGATTCTCTATGAAAATCATTTGAGGGATCTGGGGATATTCAGCCTGGAGGAGAGGAGGTTCAGCAAGGATGTGCAAACTGCCTTTGTCTATCTGAGGAGCTGTACTCTACGTGAGCCCTCTGCTTGGCCCCAGACTACAGATCTAGGAGCAAAGTGGGCAAAGTGCAAAGAGTAGAAGGAGGCACTTCCTGACAGTTAGTGCCCCCCCATCTTCTGGCCGATTTGATATCTGTGAACTCTTAAATTCTCTCCCATATAAAAGCAGTCTTATTTTACCAAGCAAGACCACGGCACATGGCACGAACAATCCCTGTTCTAACCCTGCCCTGTCTGACTGCCAGCAACTCTGGCAGTGTCTGTCCAACCTAGAGAAAAGGGAGAAGGGGTCTGGGAGGAAGAGTGAATACTACAGACTGAATCAGAGAGTATCAAAGCCCAGCCTAGACATACAAAATGTGCCGGAGAAGCTCATGAGTTCAGCTCTGGGGAGGACCCCAACAGCCATCTCATCCAATCCACATCTCAGCAGATATTCTGTCGGCAGCATATCTAAAAATTCAGCCTTGGCCCAAAGATGTCCAGGGAGAAGGAAGCCATCAGACTCCCAATGGAGCCCATTTCTTTTGGCAACAGCTTTCTGTTGGGAAATGTTTCCTTTATCAAAACCAAACTATATGTATGTGCACATACACATGTGTGTACACACGTATATACACATGTACAAATATACATGCATGCACACGTGTGGGCATATTTGTGCAGGGTATCTGTATATATTTACATATGCATAGATATGCATGTGTGTACACACACATTAATAGTCAAGCACTTGCTTAAACCTTACTGAACCAGGGAACAAAATGTCAGAAAAATAGTCCGTCCCATATCGAGACTTACAAGAAGGTTTTCACAAGGTAGGCAGACAAAAGAGCTAATACTTCTTGTTATATACTAAATGCTCATGGCCCAGAGAACAAGGACTGACCTTAGAGACCAACTAAGCAGTCTGAGACAAGGGCTTCTCTGGCATTGATGCTGCCTGTGCACATGAGCTTGGGGGGACCCGAGCTATATGGGCCTGAGACTGAACTGTTGAGGGCAAGTGTTTGTACTTGTGCTCTTGTTACATCTCTGAAGTGAATATTCCTTTTGGAAAGCTAGTAGGAGGAGGAGGAGGAGGAGGAAGAAGGAGGAGGAGGAGGAGAAAGAGGAGGAGGAGGAGAAAGAGGAGGAGGAGGAGAAAGAGGAGGAGGAGGAGAAGAGGAGGGAGGAGGAGGAGGGAGAAGAGGAGGAGGAGGGAGGAGGAGGAGGAGAAAGAGGAGGGAGGAGGAGGAGGGAGAAAGAAGAGGAGGAGGAGAAAGGAGGAGGAGGAGAAGAGGGAGGAGGAGGGAGAGAGAGAGGAAGAGGGGGAGAGAGAAAAGGAGGAGGAGGAGAAAGGAGGAGGGAGGAGGAGGAAGAGGAGGAGGAGAAAGAGGAGGGGAGGAGGAGGAGAAGAGGAGGAGGAGAAAGAGGAGGAGGAGGAGGAGGAGAAAGAGGAGGAGGAGGAGGAGGAGAAAGAGGAGGAGGAGGAGAAAGAGGAGGAGGAGGAGGAGCTCTCATGCTTTATGACCAAGTTAACATTGATTGGACTAGTGTGCAGGTTGAACACTGGGCTGAGACTTAGGATGCCTGGGGCCTAGATGCAGCTGATATAAGGTTGCATTGTAAGAGATTCAGACTGGAAGAGAACATAGTGGCCATCTAGGCCTGCCTTCTCATTTTATGGGTGAGGGAACTCAGAAAGGTTACGTGCCTCCCACAGTCCATCAGTCAGCATTTATTAAGGACCTACTATGTGCTAAGTGCTGATAGTAGATGCTTACTCTGATAATAAGTGGCAGAGCCAGAGTTTGAGCCCAGATCTTCTGCCACCACCTCCCCCTATGAATTTTAGGGGTCACTTTCCTCTTCGGCCCTCGGTCTCCTCCTAAGTCAAGTGATGAGGTTGGGCTGGGTGGTCTAGAAACCCCTTTGGCACAATGGCCCCTGAGGAGGTAGGCTTTTCTCTGTCCCTTCCACATCAAGGCAGCTAAGAGCCAAAGGGACAATTCCAACAGTCTCTCACTTTGTGAAAACGTCTGGTGATTTTCTCCTCTTTTCTAAATCAGTCTCAGAGAAGTCAAATGGCACTTTTACCTACATATCAGCCCCATGGCCGATATGAATTTCAGGTCTTAACCTCTGGCCCAGGTAAGCTGTAAGAGAAACCCAACACAAAGGAGCTGATCTCCAGTTTGGGCAGCCCCTGCTCTTACGGGCCTAAGCAACCAATCAGAGCAGGGTCCTTCCTCTCTTCCCTGCCCCTCCCCCTACATGGGGGATCTGTTGTCCATCACCTAGCCCAGCTGAAGTTTATAGGTGCCACATCCTGGAGTCCCTGAAGAATGGCCCTGGAGAAATGAGAGCTGACCTATCTATTACCAAGGGGAGGCCGTTAGTCTTTTAAAGTCCTTTCTCTAATGAACTTTAAATGGATTTTAAAGGTTAGGCAGAATCCCACAGTTACTTTGCCTAACACCTGCCTCTGCCTAGTGAGGAGGCCTTCATGGGACTTGCAAGAATTTGAGGCTGTTCAGAACTCCACTGCTTTGCCTGAAGGCAGTGGGCTTAGAAACAGCCATCATCTAATGCCTCCTCAAGGGCACAGACCCTCCCAGGTTTGGCCTTGTCCCCCAGGACCTAAGACAGAACAGAGTCAGAGTATCCAGGCCCAAACGCTGCCTGTGTCACTTAATCATTTTGAGAAAATCCTTGCTCTTCTCATCTGTGAAATGGGCAACTTGGACTAGGTAAATTCCAGATCCAAACCTATGATGCTAGAGGTTCCCCAGACCCTGTGGGTAGGAACTTTCTGCCTTGATTTTATTTGTAGTCTAAGTTTTTGGTACACTGTTTTGCACAAAGTATGTGCTTAATAAATTCTCTCCCTTTGTCTCTCTGTCTCTTTCTCTGTCTCTCCCCCTCTCTGTCTCTCTCTGTCTCTGTCTCTCCCCCATCTCTCTCTCTCTCTCTCTCTCTCTCTCTCTCTCTCTCTCTCTCTCTCTCTCTCTCTCTCTCTTTCCCTTATTCCCTCTCCCCAACCCATGTCTCTCTGTCTGTTTCTCTCTGTCTCTGGATGAACTTCAAATGGAATGTACTAATGTAAAAAATTCATTCTATTTGGAAAAGAAGTGTATTATTAAAAACTGACAAAATGAGTTTTTAGCAAAGCAAATTTCTGGAATTAAAAGTAAACCTGATTCAGATTTTCAAGGACAAGTTAGCCTTGCTCATCAGTGTCCAAACCACTTGACCACCCGCCTTGTTTTTTTTCTGGTTTTTGTCCATGATTAAAATAGAGATCCTCAGCTTTAAGTGGGAGTGAGAGGAACCCTAGAAGAGAGGCCAGGAGACCTGGCTCGCAGCCCGGCTCGTGTCTTGGTCTCTGGGAACTCCTGCTTCCATAGCAGCCCCCATAACCATCACTGAGGGGAGACATCATTGTGGAGAGAAGGCTGACCTTCCTGATCACCATCAGCACCTGCTGACCAGCGGCCACCAACAAGCAAAGAACCAGGAGAACACTTCTTAGACTGCCAGTCCTGCTCCTAGTCTAGCACAACCTGCCATCATCTGAGGAGAAGGAGTCAGCCATCCCCACATGTAGCTGCCACCCCCAGGGCACTACAGGTGGCCAGGCTGCATCTCCCTGGGGGGCTTGCCAGCATCATGGGCATTGGTCTGGAAGTATTATCATGGCCAAGGCTCTAGGAAATCCTGGGCTGCCCCTGTCAGACACTGAAGGGTGATGGCAGGCAAGGTGGTAGGGGTATGACCTGCCTGTTACCTTTTGCCTTCCACTTCTCCCTGTCATAGTAAGAAAGTCATCCATTCATTCATAGAATCATAACTATAGAGGGGGAAGAGACCTCAGAAGACATCTAGTTCAACTCCATTATTTTGCAACTAAGGAGACTGAGACCTTGAGACATCATAGGTTTGGATCTGGAATTGACCTAGACCAACCCACCCATTTTCTTCTTTCATCCCTCCCTCCCTTCCTTCCTTCCTTCCTTCCCTCCCTCCCTCCCTCCTTCCTTCCTTCTTTCCTCCCTCCTCCCTCTCTGGGGCCCCTGGAGGCTGAGAAAGGCTGGACCCCTGGATGAGGGGACTAAGTCCTGCTCCACCTTCAAAGACAGGAAAAGACTGGAGAGCATAGTGGTCTGAGTCTGACTGATCTATATTACTGGAGTTTACCCCAGACCAGCCAGTGGTTTGATTCATTCTAAATCTAGTGGAAGGAGAACACAAAAGCTTCAAGGAAGGAAAGGAACTAGGGTGACCTAGTATGGAGATAGACAGGAATTGTGATGGAAGTCTGATTTTCCCCTAAGATAGGGTGAAAACTCACCTGTCAGAGTCATTGAACAAAGGAATGGAGTCCAGAATGCCATTGGGAGAAAGATTAGCATGATGGTCAGAGAGCAGAAGGATTTCCTCATTCCCACCCCTCTCCTTCCCCTAAATAAACAAGAACAAAAACCTACGCAAACAATTGGAAAGTTTGGGATATTCCTCCTTTCTTATTTTTTCATAGTGAGATTCATGAACACAGAACAAAGAGTCCCTGAAGGCCGGGAGAGAAATCACTTGGCAATTCGTCATTCTTGAAAAAGTGATCAGGTGCCCACTGTGTTCAGGCACAAAAGGAGACAAGAGGAATGCCGCATTTTCTTAGGGCAGTGCTTGAGACTTCATAAGTGGCTGAACAAGCTGCTGTATGTGATGGCAATGAGACACTATCGCGCTATAAAAATGATGAACAGTGTGATTTCAGAAAAAACTTGGGAAAAGTACGTGAACTGATGCAAAATGAAGTGAACAGAACCAGAAAACATTGTAGGCAGAATGGCAACATTGTAACAATAGTCAACCATGAAAGACTTTGCTACTCTGATGGACACAATGGTCAAAGACAATTCCAAAGGACTCACCATGAAAACTTCTCTCTATATCCACAAAGAGAAGTGACAAACTTTGAGTTCAAGCTGAAGCAGACCCTTTTCACTTGTGTGTGTGTGTGCGTGTGCGTGAATCTTTTCTTTTGCAACATGAATAATATGGAAATGGTCTGTATGACTTCACATGTGTAATCAATATCATAATGTTCAACTTCTCTAGGGGTGGGGGAAAATGAAAGGGAGGGAAAAATTTGAAACTCAAAATTTTTTTTAAATGAATGTTAAAATTTTTTAATGTTATTTAAAACATTAAACAAAGTAAATAACAACATTTAAAAGTAATTTTTAAGAAACTATAGTAGATGTAAGTGATAATGCAAATTAATCACATGTAATTTTTTTTTCTGCTTCAACTCCACTAGCAATCCCAGCTGTTATAAATAACAGTGTTCACCTAAAGAAATAGCTCTGATGAGAATATTTTTGTATAAAGACATTTCCATTAAAAAGTCAATTCTAGCTTGGTATAAGCTGCAATCTTATGATCCAAGTTAAGTCTTTTAATAATAAGCCTTAAGATTTTTGCACCAACCCCAATCATAGTTCACATGGTACATGAATTTTCCTGAAACCTGCCTGCCTATAACCTATAATTCTACCCAGAATAAAGTTTGGTTCCAGGCAGAAATCTTCTAAAGGGAAAAACTTGATTTAAAAGCTGCTTGTTTTCTCTTTTGTAATATTTTCAAAGGAAAGGATTTCCTCTTTCCCACCCCAGTCCTTCCCCTAAAAAATAAAAAAAAAAAAAAACTATACAAACAATTGAAAGAAGCCTTGGGTTATTACTCCTTTTATTCACCATAGTGAGATCCATGAACATGGAACAAAGAATCCCTGAAGGCCAGGAGAGATATCACTTGTCCAATTTATCATTCATGAAAAAGTAAGTGCCTACTATGTTCAGATACAAGATCCTGCTTGGTTTAGTAGCCAGAGAGATAGCATCCAAGCCAGGAAGATTTGGGTTCAAGGCCCACTTCTGGCATCCTGCCCAGGTGACTCAGTCCTCTAGGCAGCTCTCTAGGATTATAAATCACAGGGGAGATGCTGTCCTGTGTTATCATGGGACGATTCCTCACTCTGGAAGGTCCTAAAACCATTGAGATCATGGCTCCCATCTTCCTGCTTATCCCTGTGTACAGGACAGCATCTTAGATATATAGAATCCAAAGAGTGAAATTAAAGAGCCATTGCCCTCAAGGAGTTTACATTCTGTATAGGTCTCCCTTCAAGACCTCGGTTTCCTTAGGATTTGAGAGTATGACAGAAAACAGCCAATCAATCAACAAGAGCTTACTAAGTCCCTGCTGTGTGCCTGACCCTGTGTTGGGCACTGTGGATACAAAAATAAAATTGAACAGTCCTTGCCCTCAAGGAGCTGACATTCATTTTCCTTGGAACAGGAGGTCCAGCACACAAGGAGGGTCTTTCAGAGGTTCTCTGACTGTGAGATTCCACTGGATAAAGAACAGCCAGTAGGATGAGTCATTTCTGGTGGGCCCCTTTTATTTAGAAAAAAAGGAATGGTCGAGGTTGGTAAGGGGAATGGTCATGTTACCAGTATTGTCACCTGCTGGGAGGAAAAGGGACAGCTGGCTGAGGAAGAGAATGGGGAATTTCAATCAATGAGCATTTATTAAGTGCCTTCTGTGTTCCAGGCACTCTACCAAGCACTGGGGATACCAAAAGAGGTATCCTGCTCTCAGGCAGCTTATAACTGAAGGGGGGAGACAACATGCAAACACATATACAGACCGAGCTGTACACCAGGTAAATAGGAATTAAGGGAGAGAAAGCACTGGGAATAAGAGGGATTGGGTAGACTTCCTATAGAAGATGGGATTTTAGTTGTGATTTAAAGGAAGCCAGGAAGGTCAATAGTTAGAGCAGAGGAGAGTGAACATTCCAGGCATGGGGGACAGGCAGTGAGAATGCCTGGAGATAAGAGGTAGATTGTCTGGTTGATGGAACACCCAAGAGGCCAGTGTCACTGGATGGAAGAGTGCATATCAAGGAATAAGATCTAAGAGAACTGGAAAGGTAGGAGAGACTAGATTGGGAAGGCTTTGAATGCCACCCTGAGTGTTTTTTATTTGCCCCTGGAAGCAATATAAAATCACTGGAGTTTACTGAGTAAGGGGTGACTTGGTCAGACCTGGGCTTTAGTGGCTGAGTGAAGGATGGATTGGAATGGAGAGAGACAACTGGCCTGTGATCCATCACTGGGCGTGTCCTTGACTTATTTGCAGCTTGGCATGATCAGCCAGAGCTTGAGGCTCACTGGAGAAGGCCTGTATTCTAATCCTTCCTCAAACCCTTACTTTCTGTCTTACCTTGCACAAGTCACTTCCACTCCCTGAGTTTCTTCATCTGTAAAATTAGGAGGATTGAGCTAGATGACCTCTGAGGCCCCTTCCAGCTCCAGCTCTGTTATGTTGTCATCCTGGGTGCTCCAGGCACTAAGACATCAAAGCCAAACCCTACAGCCTCTTCCTAACCTGATTCTGATTCTTCCATGAGTTCCAGGTTTTCCTGGTTCCAGGTGTTTCAAGTTTTGATTTCTGGACCCACCTCATTACAAACCTGGAATCCAAACTGGGTTTATGTCCAGATGACTTTCCAAGACAGCACCTTCCCCAATCAAACTGCTGAGGGCATTCACTGCATTCCCTCCACATTCCTGTAAGGCAGCCCAGCTGTGACTGCCCTATAATCAGCGGATCAGAAGACCCTGGTTCAAATCCTGGCTCCCAAGACTTTGGACCTCAGGTCCCATCCAGTGGCCTTGGGCAAGTTACCGAAATTCTTTGGCCCCCAGTTTCTTCATTTCTAAAATGGGGATATCTGTCCTGTCTGCTTCATGGGGTTATCATTAGGGTGGAATGAGATAATGTAGGTGGAAAAGGTAATGTATCAGACAAATGTAATGTCTTATCATGGTCATCATTATGAAAATATATGAACATTTGAGACCCAGTGGTAGGAAGCAGGTAGTGTGATGTGGGAAAATGCAAGGGACTGAAGGAAGACTGAGGATTGAAAGGTGGCTCTGCTGCCACCTTTGATCACATGTTGGTCAAAAAACAATTCCTCTGAGTCTCAGTTTCCCCATCTGTAAAGCCTCTACATAATCTTGAGTAAGTTACTCTACTCTCTGGGTCACCATTTCCTTGATAGTAAGAAGAGAGGGTTGGGCTGGAAAGCACCTAAGGTTGCTACCCACTCTTTATCCAGGATCCTGTGAACTGCAGAGCTCAAAGGCCCTCTAATCCAACCCCTTCTGGACGAGAATTCTCTCTATTACAGACCTGCTCACAGGTCACCATCAAGGGGGAGTCTACTGCCTGCCAAGGGAGCTGATTTCACTTCTCAATAGCTCTCATGATCGTGAGGTTTTTGGGTTATATCAAGCAAAAATCTGCACTCCCTCAAACATCTACCCTCTGCCTCCAAGCAGAAGAAGGGAATTCCCTGTTTGGTGGGGCAATCCTTTAAATACATGAGGATAGCTGGCATATTCCTCCTGAGTCTCCTAATTTAAAACTAAATCCAGCATCAGAGATCTAGACCTTCAAGTTCATCAGGTCAAAGTGCCTCAGAGAAGTTTAAGTGACTTCCTCAGGGTCACACAGCTATAGAAATTCCCAAGACAGAGTTCTAGCCCAAGTCTTCCTGATTCCATGTTCAGGAACCCATCCACTGGGTCACCTGTCTCCCCACTTTCTTCAGCCAGTCTTCCTATGGTCTGATCCAAGGCTCTAGACTGTTTTGTCCTTCTATCAAATTTAAAAGTGGGAAGATGATGGGAAGAGTAAACAATTGGATTAACTCATTAACACCAGATTTCAGCAGTTGTGAGAGTAAGTTTCACAAATTATATATTAAATTTCACATGATTGTGTGTATATGTGGGAGGGGGAGAGAAAGAGACAGAGAAAAGAAAAGAAGGGAAGGGAGGGAAGGGAAGGGAAGGGAAGGGAAGAGAAAAGAGAGTGAGGGAGAGAGAGAGAGAAGAGAGAGAAAGAGAGAGAGAGAGAGAGAGAGAGAGAGAGAGAAGGGGGAGGGGGAGAGAGAGAGAAGGAGGGAGGGAGGGAGATTTTACTGCTAAATATGCAGTCAAGTCAAAATGGAAGAAAATGTATTTAAATCAAGAGACATTGATCAGTAATATATAGCGTGAAACAATTCACTTGCAGGACACACCATGACTCCTGGGAAAATGTCAAGCAAGAATTTTATCAGACATTGTGATAGGAAGGCTATTTGCTCAAATCATGAAATAGCTCAGGCCACCAAAAAACAAGAGGCCACATCGCTAGCCCTTTGCTATCGTCTCCTCTCACAGGAGTGAAGCTTTAGGAGCTGAGGATTCTGAGCTTGCTTCAATAAACACCTGGCTGTGATTACTTTTCATGATTTTCTCTTTTCTTGTAGGCATGTGCACTATATCCTTTTCACTTCAATGTAAGCTTTTTGAGGGCAGACACTATCTCTCTCCTGTCCTATCCAGAGCACCTGGGTCTGTGCCTAGCCCACAGTAGGTGCTTAACCAATGTATGTTGAATAGAACATGGTGCCAGGAAAAACAGTTCCCCCAAATCTCAGAGTTAATAGATCCTTTTAATCTTATGTTTAAGCAGCACTGAAAATCCGATTGAACATGCTTTTCCCCTGATCTGTCCAGTTCTTTTGCCTTCATCTACTCATGCCCCTCATTTTAGGGGCTGCTCCAAGCCCCCTCCAGCAGCAATTTCCAATATTTTGTGAGTCACAACAAATGATTACTTCTCATCTGCTTCTGACCTTTTTTCACGGGCTTCTCATAGAAGGCAATATTCTTTTATATTAATCTTTCTATATTGCATGTGGACATGAAATAAGAGATGTTTGTAGCTGAATAAAAGCATTCTGAAGTGAGCACATTCTCGACAGATTTACTGAAAGCATCCTTAGAACAACCTCAACAGAAGACAAGACAATGTCAATGCCATGCACCTCTTCCTATCCCGAAGTGATCTGGACCAATTGCATTTCTGTTTCTTCAGACAGGAAGCTGTATTTTGAAAGTTTTCATTTCACATGGCTTGAAGGTTATGACTACTGAGATGGTGACATCTATAAATATTCTTAAGCTTTTTTTAAGGATCAATTTCTTTCTAGATGCTTGGGGATAATAGCTCAGTTTGTAATAACAGTCAGGTTCCCAGATAGTTTGTTGAATTTCCAAGAATATTTTGGCATCTGTATTTGCATTTGAAAGATATGCCACCTGTCATTCCATGAAAGCCAGTGAGTTTCAGGCTGCAGGAAGCCCTGAAGTGTTTTAGAACTTCTGTCAAACACTGGGGAGAATGGGTATGTTAATGATGGTTCTACCAGATGCTAGCTTTTTAATATTACTCTGTTTAGGAACATTCTTGTGCTTATTAGATTCAGGGCAACAAACTCAAAAAGGTGTTTTCTAGAATTCTGGTCTAAGGATGTCTATCTCCTCTTCAAAATCGTCTGAAACTCTGCTGCTCTTTCAAGCACCTGCTTTGCTATGATAGTATCATTTCTAAATTTTGTAATTCTTGGGGATTTTCTGTGACCTCAATGACTTCAACTTTTCTCTCTCAAGATTTTAGAAGGGCCTTGAATGCATTTGATCCAGTCTTAAAGGTGTAAGTTGTTTTTTGTTTTATGATTGCCCTGCTCTTGTCAGCAGTAGGTTGTGACATGAAGGGAGGTAAGGATTCCCTTGGGAAAAAAGCATGAAGTCCTGTAGCTGGTGAGTTCTGCCCTGGGGTGTAATGAGAATGTTCCTACATACTCCTCTTTTTCCTGCTTTGGTGGTTAGCACCATCTGTACTACAGCACTTCTTTTGGGGGGGGGGCGGTATTGGTACTTTAAATTATTTTGGTGTGTATATTATTATAATGACTATTAATACTAGCTATCATTCATATGTAGCATCTCCTTTGAGCTCACTTTCCCAACTAGGTAATCACACTAACCCATTGGGTTCCCAATTAGTGTTGTCTCAAGTTAACCCTGAGGGGCCATGGTTTCAGCATCTGCTGTGGCTCTTCAATATCAATCAGCCTGTTGACATCAGTTAGCTTCTCCAAATAAAGGTTTACTAAAAAGGATATACCAAGTACAGTAGCTACCAAATTTTTCCTCTCTCTCTCATAAGGTCCTTGTTGAGAATCCACCCAAATTTAAGAATGCATGTGTCTGGGTTGGCTAGGTGACACAGTGAATAGAGCACTGGCCTTGGATTTGGGAGGACCTGAGTTCAAATCCAGCCTCAGACACTTAACACTTACTAGCTGTGTGACCATGGGCAAGTCACTGAACCCCAATTGCCCTGCCTTCTATCCTCCAAAAAGCAAAAAAAAAATTATTTTTAAAAGAATGCATGTGTCCATGAGATATCTCCCAACTATTCATGGAGTGCTCCTAACATTCCCTTTAGAGGTAGCTCTCCACTAGGTTTGGGGAACTACTGCCTTTCTATAGTTTAGTATCCACACTTCTTGCTCTCATGAGGGGTCATAATATCTGAAGCTGCTCTTAACCTCCAGGGACTGGTTTTTTTTCCATTTCTGTCCATTATTCCTCTCTTGCCAGCCACAGTTGCTCCAAAAGACATTTCAGCCAACTCATAGATGCATCTCCTGAAATTTCTGGTTGTCCCAGTTACTTCCATCCAAGGCTACTCATTTATAGAAGACTGGCAAAGAATGACCATCCTGTCCTCAGAAAGATAGTGGCAGAGGCAGTGCTGGTGATGGCAATGGTGCATAGGTCTGTGGGACACTAAATATGTAGGGATGTGTGCATGTCACTGTGCATTCCCAAGGACCTGACTTCTACTTTCTTATCTGATCCATGAGATTGCTTTTCCAGGTCTTATTATATTCATCTTTCAAATAAGGACACCAAGGCTCAGAGGAGTAAAGTAATTCACCCAAGGACACTCAGTAAGTGTTTTATGATTGCCCTGCTCTTGTCAGCAGTAGGTTGTGACATGAAGGGAGGTAAGGATTCCCTTGGGAAAAAAGTATGAAGTCCTGTAGCTGGTGAGTAAGGGGTGGGGGTGGTCCTTATATCCTCTAAAGCCAAGACCAGGGCTTCTCTTTCTGTTACAAGCATTCTGACTCCCTTAGCACCCACAATGTTCAGTTAAAACAAATATTGCAAAGCACCTCCTGTGGGCAGACTGCTGTACTGCAGGAGATACAAAGAGTGGATAAAGCATGTTTCCTGCCCTTATGGAGGTTACACTCTATTAGGGGCCACAGCAAATTAAAGAACACCTTTTAGTGAATAAGATTTCACAAGTGGGCAGAGCCAAGATGGCAGAGTAAAAGCACAAACTTGGTGAGGGCTCCTGCTTCAACGATCTGCAATACCTGCTTTAAAAAATAATTCTAAACAAATATCAAAGCTACAGAATCCACAAAGAGACAGAGAGAAACAAATCTCCTGCTGAAGTCAGCCTGGCAGTCCAACAGGAAAGGTGTGTAGCAGCAGGCTGGGAGCCGAGTGCAGTCCCCAGGGAGCTGAAGTACCAGCCCCAGGGCAGCCCTGCCCAGCACTGAGACTTCAGGGGAGTGAATCACCAGCAACTGTAGTGGTTTCCAGATTTCTCAACACATAAATGCCAAAGAGAAAATAAAAGGTCAGTCTGGAGCTCTGTTATAAGGGTGAAGAATCAGCACTGTCCAGCCCCTGCCCCCAGGGCAAGAAGTGGTAGGAGGCCCTCCACATGGATGCTTTCAGAGCTCCTGGCCTGCAGATTGTAAGGGGACCAAGAGACCATTCAGAGGGTAATCACTCTTACTTTGACCTTCCTGAATCTGGATCATGATCTTGGGTGTTGGTCCTAGGGTGTGTGGCCAGTGAGCCAGAGCTTGTGGGGGCTGTAAAGAGTGCACCCCACTAACAGCTCTGGCAGTTGTGAAAACCCTAGGAATTTGGGACAAAGTTCTCTCCATTCTGGAAGCAGAGTTCTACTGTGGCAAACAGCTCAAAAGTCAAGTAATTTGTCTAAATGAGGAAGCAAAATCAGACCATACAATACTTTTTGGGAAGACAAAAGGGATCAAAGCATGGAACTGGAGGAGATCAATAAAGTCAGAACTGCTGCATCAAAAGCTTCCAAGAAAAATATGAATTGGTCACAGGCCATGGAGAAGCTCAAGAAGGATTTTGAAAATCAAGGAAGAAAAGTGGAGGAAAAACTGGGGAGGGAAATGAGAATGATGCAAGAAAATCATGAAAAGCAAGTCAACAGCCTGCTAAAAAACCCAAAAAAATTCTGAAGAAAATAACACCTTAAAAAGTAGACTAACTCAAACGGCAAAAGAGGCCCAAAAACCAATGAGGAAAAGAATGCCTTAAAAAACTGAATTTGCCAGAAGGAAAAGGAATTTCAAAAACTCACTGAAGAGAATAATTCCTTCAAAATTAGATTGCAGCAATTGGAAGATAATGACTTTATGAGAAATCAAGATATTATAAAACAGATCTAAACAAATGAAAAAATAAAAGGCAATGTGAAATATCTCATTGGAAAAACTACTGACCTGGAAAATAAATACAGGAGAGATCATTTAAAAATTATTGGACTCTTTGAAATCCATGATCAAAAAAAAAGAAGCAAGAAATCATCCTTCAAGAAATTCTCCAGGAAAATTGCTCTGATATTCTAGAACCAGAGCACAAAATAGAGATTGAAAGAATCCACCAATTGCCTCTTGAAAAAGATCCCCAAAAGAAAACTCCTAGCAATATCATAGTCAAATTCCAGAATTTCCAGGTCAAGGAAAAAAATATTACAAGCAGCCAGGAAAGAACAATTTTATTATTGTGGAAAGACAATCAGGATAACACAAGATCTAGTAGCTTCTACATTAAGGGATCAAAGGGCTTGGAATATGATATTCCAGAGGTCAAAGGAGCTGGGATTAAAAACAAGAATCACCTACCCAGCAAAACTGAGTATAATGCTTCAGGGGAAAATATGGTCATTCAATGAAATAGAAGACTATCAGGCATTCTTGATGAAAAAACCAGAGCTGAACAGAAAATTTGATTTTCAAATACAAGAAGCATGAGAAGATGAACAGGAAAAAGAAATCATAAGGAACTTATTAAAGTTGAACTATGTACATTCCTACATGGAAAAATGATAATTGTAACTCATGAGACTTTTCTCAGTATGAGGATTGTTGAAGGGAATATATATGTATATATGTATACATACATATATATGTATGTATAAGAGGGTATATGTGTGTATAAATATATATGTGAGTGTGTGCAAATGTGTATACATGTATACATAGAGAGAAGACACAGGATGAGTTGAATATGAAGGGATGATATCTTACAAAAAAAATTAAGAGGTGAGAGAGAATACAATGGGAGGAGAAAGGGAGAGATAGAATAGAGTAAATTATCTCATATAAAAGAGGCATGAGAAAACTGTTACAATGGAAGGGAAGAACAGGAAGGTGAAAGGGAATGGGTCAACCTTACTCTCATTGAATTTATTTAAGGAAGGAATTACATACACATGCAGGTGGGTGTCTTACCCTACAGGAAAGCAGGGGGGAAAGGGATAAGAGGGGGGTGTGATAGAAGGGAGGTCAGATAGGGGAGAGGTTAGTTAGAAGCAAACACTTTTGAAAAGGGACAGGATCAAAGTAGAAAATAGAATAAGTGGGGGGATAGGATGGAGAGAAATAGTTAGTCTACCACAATATGGAAATGTGTTGCATAGCTACATATGTATAACCTATGTTGAACTGCTTGTCTTGAATTGCGTGGGTGAGGAGGAAAGAAGGGAAAGGGAACTCAAAGTTTAAAAAAACAAATGTTAATGCATGTTACATGCAACTGGCAAATAAGATATACAGGACCTAGGGTATAGAAATTCATCTTGCCCTACTAGAAAGTTGGGGCGGATGGGGGAGGATATAAGAGAGAATAGAATGGGGGAAGGGGTATTCAGTAGACTCACTATTTTGGGGTGGGGGTAGGGGAAAGATGGGAAGAAAAGTTTGTAACTCAAAATCTAGTGGAAATGAATGTTGAAAACTAAAAGTAAATAAATAAATGTTTTTTTTAAATGATTTCACAAGTTCTCGAAATGTGCAAATATAGCATTCTATGAGGCCTGAGAGGAAGCAGATCATTATCACCAGGGAAAGTCTGGTAGGGCTTCCTGGAGAAGGTGAAACTGAGGTGGGTTTTAAAGGAAGGAAGAAAAAGTAATAGGTGAAAAGAGAGAGGAGGTAGGATGCTACATGAACAGGATCATCAATTCCCAGCTGGAGAGGACTTTGAAGGTCATTAGTCAATCCAATAAATTGATTAATTGCATAGCAAGTGCCAGGCTACATCACAAACTCAAAGGAACCTCAGAGGTCATCCAACCAATTCCCTCAGTTTACAGAGGAGGAAACTGAGGCACAGACAGGGTAAGTAACTTGCCCAATGTCTCACTGGTGAAAAGGGGCAGAAGCAGGATTTTACCCAGATTCCCTTGGCTCCAAGCCCATCTCATTTTGCCTGAACCATCCTGAAGCAAGAGTAAATATCCCAAGGTGGGAGAGTTTTAGGAATATCCAGGAGGCTGAGAACAGAATCTAGTTTGGACCAAATGAAGGAGATAAGACTGGGGGGAGGGGAAGAGGGGACACAATTGTGAATTTTTTCAAATTCTAACCAAAGGCATCTGAAGTTTATTTAGCAGGAAATATGGAATGACTGAAAATCTTTGAGAAGTGGCCAGGATGTGACCAGGGGGCACCTAAGGAGGAGAAGACTGGACCAGGGAAAAGCCATCAGCAGAGGCTACAGCAGGAGTCCAGAAGGGAGGCCACATAGGCTGCCTTTGGGCAGGGGCAGAGAGAAGAATCCCCAGGGGGCTCTGGATCCTCACCATCTGGTCCCCATATCTCCAGACAGGCCACGCAGCCCCAAGAGTGGAAGTGCCTTGTCCATGTTGGAGTTTGAAGAAGTCAGGGTCAAGTAGTCCTTCAAGCAAGGGCTGGGGACAGCTCTGAAAAGTAAACACAATCTTCAACAGGCAATTAAGCCTAAAAACAGACTTTTAAAAGCCCTTTCCAGGCATCCACACAGAACTGGGAGTCTCCAGAGTCCTTTACATGACTTCCAGGGGCTGAGTACAATCAGAACAGCTTTGGCCCAGTTTAATGCCATTCACCAAGTTTCAGTTAAGCGCTTACTGGGAACCAGGCACTTTGCTGGGCTCTGGGGATAGAGAAGAGCACATGCAGTCCCTGCCCTCGGGGAGCTCCCAGACTTAGGGAGGAGACCACACCTAAATAACCAGGTCCATACAGGATGTATATGGAATGGAAGAAGGTACGCTGACAGGTGGAGGCATTTGCAGCTGTGGCTGGGGAGGATGGAAAAAGGCCTGATGCAGGTGGGATTGACACATTCAGCCAGGGAAATAGAGCGTGAGGCAAGGGGCAGAGCATGTCCAGAATGGATCACAGTCAGTGTAGATGAGTGGAGGTGGAGGGCTGTGCTCAAGGAATTGAAAGGAAGCCAGCAGAGCTGGATCAACAGTAAGCCGTCTCCTGCCCCCCAGAAAGTCTCCCTTTGCATCAGCAGCTCCCCAACTTCATGGTGAGTGTGAGCACCACAGCAGGGTGGGAAGATGCTTCAAAGGTCCTATGATTGGCTGCCTGGCCTTGCTCAGCAATCCCACAATTCCCACCATCCCTGACCCTGGTTACTTCTGTTGTGCTGTAAACATAGAAAACCTCTCATAGAAGATAAGCTCTTTGAAAATAGGTCAGCCTTTTCATCTGTGTAGACTTAGTGCCCAGCCTAAAGCAGGGACTTCATAAATGTTGCCTGACTATGTGCTACTTCCCATGAGATTTACCAAGGAAAAGAGACCTTAGACATTGTCTAGACTAGTCCAACTCCTCCATTTTACAGAAAGAGAAACTGAGACACAGAAGGGTTAAGTGACTGGCAGTAGCAGAGCTAGGGTTCAAGCTCAGGTCTCTTGAGTCCAGATACAAGGAGAGCTCTATCCCTGCTTCTCTGGCCACTTCCTGGGAGAGAGGGTACAAAGAAGACATCAGTCCTTCCACAGGGTTTGCTTTCTCAGGGATAGAATTGACTTTGTGAGTTGAAATAAGTTCCCTCCAAAGGCCACATCAAAATAGCAAGACACATTCCCTAAATAGAACAAAATAAATAAAGGATTTTGATAAATTGGTCCTGTTGGAATTTCACCCTTCCTGGACCAAGTCACATTCTAAAGTCCAGTGGAGTCCCGGACCCTAGACTTCTCCAGGAGTGTGTTGACTGGCTTAAGAATAGAAATGTTTAGTGAATGGAGCCTTCAAAGTGCATCATGGGAGAAGATAAGGCTCTGATTGGTACTGTCTTTTTACCACCACCACCCCCTACACACACACATGCACATGTGACATTCCAGGCTCTCTGTTCTTCCAAAAATAAGGTAGGAGGAATGGCCTTTGGGTCCTCAGAACTTCTTTTACCAAAGGGATCTCATCTCCCCAAGTCTATTTCTAGCTAAGGGAAAGTCTTAGTTATTTCTCTCATCAGAATTCCAAGCCCTGCCCTTGACACCCTTAATTAGCTTCTCCAAAAGAGGTCCTTGCCTCTTAGTTTAGCTTCTGCAGCTGTGGAGCTCACTCTTGGTGCCTGCTCCCCCCAGAGTCACTGCCTAGCCATCCCCACTGCCCAACTGGGGCCTGCCTCCTTCTCCAGACATCATCAATAAGACATATTTCAATAAGCATTTCTTGAGTGTCTGCTCGGTGCTAGGCCCTGGGAATACGGGGTCCAAAAAACAGGAAATAGCTCCTGCCCTCAAGGAATGCTGCATGTGGCCCAATAAGTGGTGGCTGATGGGGGAAGCCAAGATCCAGAGAAAGGGTTTTAGAGACATTGGAGGAATTAACAACCACTTTGGGAGGGGGGGGGGTGGCATGGAAGCCTTCACCAAGAGGGTGACCCCGGAGCTGAGCTCTGAAGGAGAAGGATGCTGAACGACAGAGGTGAGATGTGACAGTGTGTGATCCCAGGATGGGAGGAGAGAGGGGAGGGAGGGGAGGTCTGCTGCTGGCCAGGTCAGCAGGCATTTGTAGATAACAACTGTGATGTCCCTGGCCTCAAGGAGAACATACATAATGTAAAGGGGGGGTGGGGGGTGGGAACACACCATATACACAACCATGTGCAAACAAGACATAGAATAAATGGCAGCTAATCTCAGATGGATCCCAGGTCTGCCAAACTCGGAGTCAACCTCTAGCCACTACTCCAGACTGCCTCTTAGGAGCTGTTAAGAGCTAGTGGCTGTTGAGATAGGCAGGAATAACACACATGTGCTTTGTAAACCTCAAAGTGCTCTAGAGACCCTTGCTGTTGTCATTGCTCTAGACCATGAGTTGGCTGGTGGTTGGTGGTGATCTCAGGAGAGGCGGGAAAGGCAGGAAAGGGGAGAACTCTGGGGGGAAGAGGGTGATGAATTTTGTTCTGGACAGATTGTTTGGGGGCCATCCATACTGGGAAGTCTAGTAGGCAGTTTAAAGATGATCTGCCTGGCATTAAGCCTCAGTACACAGACAGAAAACAGCACCCCAATACCCCAACTCTCCCCATCTCCCACCCTCTAAGGGCTCCTCATCAAAGTTGCCTGCTATGTGTTTTCCTAGGTGACAACTGGCTTATCAGTTAAACTAATCTATGCTAATGTGCTCCTGGGAGGGCATTAGCTTTCATTTCCTCCTCCCTTCACTGGCAATAAATTTCTTAATTTGAAACAATGTCTTTGTCTTTGTTGGCTAAATCAAAGGAATAAATCTATTGGTGGGAATTTCAAGACAGATAGAAGGCAAAGATAGGTCCAAGATGGGCAAGGGGTGGGGGCCCGGGCATCTGTTAGAGAAGGAACCTTTTAATCAAGTCGTGTTGATTGGTCACATCCTCATACAATACTTTTTCTTCCTCCCAGAAAGGAACATATATATATATATATATATATATATATATATATATATATATATATATATATATATATATATATATATATATATATAGCAAATGAGACCCCACTATGGGACTGAATGAGGAAATATCCTTGGAGGGGTTGCTTACAGTCAAATCTAGAGAACCCCCAGGTATCCCACTGCTTGGCAACTGAGTGGTGTGGACTAGGCAGGCATGGCAACGAAATCCTGAGGGCTCTGGTGGCGGAAGGCCGCTGGGCATTGGGCCCTCAAGCTATAGGCGCTGCCAATTGTATTAACAATGCAATATTCACTATGCCTATGGCAATTATAAATAGGCTTATGTGGTTATTAATCACAAAATATATCAGTCTCTCTATATGGGGGATAAAGCCAGAGAATTTATTAAAATACCAAATAACCGAGTCCCAAAACCAGAAAGTCAAAGCCATCAGGGTAGTTATAAAATTGGCACAAGTAGTTAACGTAGTAAACAACCACATTCTTAAGCCTTCAAAACAGAACAGGCTACCTCAGGCAAAGGTACTTCTTTCCCCACTCTCAGCAACTGCTCAGCGTCCAGGAAGCGTGCTCACAACAGCTCCGGCCCCCCGCAGTTCTGTTCCCTGGCAGTCCCCAACAAGAGTCCTTAGCAGAAATTGTGGCTGGCTCAAAAAGGAGTTTGTGCCTCCACCTCTATCTTGGCTGCTACTGCTGCTGCTGCTGCTGCCGCGGCCACCGCCAGTCCCCACCGGAACTCTAACTCTTCTTCCGCTTCCTCTTGCCCCTCCCCTTCCTGCTATGTCAGCAAGTCCAATGGGGCATGGAAGATCTTTAAATCCCATAACCCTTACACCAATCATTTTGAAACTATGGAATTCCCAGCAATGGGCTAAGCTTTGTTGGGTCAGTGGGTTAGAGAACGGTATTAATAACTTCAAGGTTGGAAGGTCAACACTGGCATGGTTTATTTGGAAAGAGTTAGTAACACTGTACAGAAATTTAAGGGGAAGAGACTTCTGCTCAATATAAGGGAAGACTTCCTAGAGATGACAACTAAGTTTGTCCCCAAATGAACTGGGCTCCCTTCAGAGGGAGTGAGCTCCCCTTCATTGGAGGGCTTCAAGCAATGCTGAAGGACCACTAGCAGATACCTCATAGAGAAGGGATTCCAGTCACATGACATTGGACAAGCTCACCCTGGTGGTCTCTTCTGACTTGGGATTCACTGATTCCAAACCAAATAAACATGGATAGACCTCCCCCAAGCCTCTAAGGTCCCCTCAGAGGGAAGCCCTGGGCCAGCCATCAGATATACAGGCAGGGAGACTGGAAATGAGGTCTTTCTGCTGTTGCTTGGATGGTTTCACGGAATTATAGACTCAAAGACTTGGAAAGGGCCCCAGAGGTCATTTGGACAACCCTTCACAACCTGAAGAAGAATCCCCACCCCAAACCGTTCAACAGGTGTCACCCGGCATCTTGAAGACCTCCAAGAGGGTGTGGCCACCGCCTTTTGGGGCAGTTCATCCCACTTTGGGAGGGCTCTCATAGTTAGGGAGGGGTTTTGGGGGGGAGGGGCGTTTAGTTTTCCTGACAGGAAACCAAAATTTGGCTCTTGGAAACTCCCATTGATTGCTCTTAGTTCTATGCACCAGGCTCTGGCACAGAATTCAGAATAATAATACAAGTAGAAAGAATGATAATCCTTGCCCTCAAGGGGCTTACATAGAAGAACCCGTAAAAGAAGGCTGAAGCAGAGGGTGGGGGAGAAGACACTCACCTGGGGGAATGATGGGCAAGGTCGAGAGAGTCAGGGGGTGGATCCCAGAGAGGAATGAAGATTTCCCTAAAGATCAGAGTGCTGAGATGGGCCCTGAATAAGGAATGAGGACTTCTACTAGGAAGACCAAGCAAAGCCTCATGGTATGCATGGTGCCCCGGTTTTCTGGGGTGATCATTTGTTTTTGTTCCTTCCCTTCCCTCTGGAATAAGTGACACCTGCCCTCTGGGAGAGTCTTGGCCTTAGCCCCAATGGGATCACCCAATGTTAATGGATGGCCAGGGGATATTGGTGGTGGGAGACAGAGTGAGGGGAGGAGGGCTGAGATGGGAAAAAGGAAGAAGGGGCTGAAGAAATACTTAGCTATGCCTATGGATATGTGACCTCATAGAGGACCCTCTAATGGCTCAGATCCCAAACTTAGCACGCTTCAGCAGAGCATCGGGGCACCCTGTATCTCACTCTGGTCCTAGCTCTGCTCCAGAAGAAGCCGTTCTCCCCATTAGGGCTCTCCACAAGGATTTTGCCCAGGATGTGGGCTATACATTTAAGCAGTTCAACAAGCTCAGAGGACAAAGCTCAGTGTCTGTCCCATAGTAGGCACTTAATAAATGTTGCCTGACTGACTGATTGACCCCCTCCTTGCCTTCCTATCCTTTGGGTCTCTTGTCTTCCTATAAATCCAACACAGAAGGTCCATCCACCATGTCCGAAGTCTTCATCTAGAGCAGGGGTTCTAAACCAGAATGCCTGCCCAAGGAGTCTAGGACACACAAAGAGTTTAGAACACCTGTTCTAAAACTCTTGAAACACCAGATATCAGTGGAGCACAGTCTTCTCATTGAGTTATCCTTCAATGTTACTGACTCGCCTTCTGAAGATACCCCAGTCTTGACTCAACATCTCCCATACAGTTAGCCAGACCCAGATTTGAACATTGTGAGGAGAGCCCATTGGATTGCCTTTGGGAAATTTTATCAGGTTCATTGGGGTCTCCAAGATTCTCCCTGAAACAATAGCTCATTAAAATTAAATCAGTATCCTTCAGTGAGGCTGTACAGCTGTGAGTCCTGAAAGCCAACCATTTTCTGGAGAAAGTCACCAGTCACCCCAAGAACTTTGGGCCCCACTGTGGACATAAGCACATGATGAGTAGAGGAAGTAGGGCAGAAGAAAATGGTAATGCCATTCTAGGATGCCCTGGTCCTTCAGGATGAAAAACATTTCCTTTTGACAAGGCCATGTGGCCCCAGATAACAGCAGGGGCTTAGGGACCCCAGGGTGACCTGGACATTTCCCCCCTGTAAAGGGAGGGAGATGTGTGTGGCAGAGCATTTTACCTGTTGAGCTGGCCTCTTGACCCCCTCAATGGGAGCTGTCCAACCACGACCTCCAAATGATAACTTAAAAGCTCCCAAGCCTTATTTCCTGGGGTAATTCAATGGCTTCCCACCATGACTGATGAGCAGCCAGGCATCCTGCCAGGATGGTCTGGCCTCTCACCTTAAACTTCCAGGACAAGTGGAGACAGGGAGGTGGCCCTAGTAAACTACATTTCTCTTTCTTTGTAAGTGAGCAACCTCTCTCAGGAGGAACGCCTGGCTCTGGTTGCTCCTGGATTCTCCAATTTCTTCAGACTGGAAAAGTAGACCAGTCTTCATCCTATTCCATGGAAAAGGAGTAGTAAGAGAGGGAAGATTAGCTGGAGGTCAGGGAGAAGGTCAAAGCCCAGGATCTCTAGTTCCCTGGAATCCCTTTCCAATTCATCACTGTCCCAGCTCCTGCAGAGATGCTGAAGGCTGAGAACTCCCTCTTCTCTGCTCTACTCCTGGTATGAGAACTCAGCCTCTTTCTGCATTACAATTTATAAAATCTCAGTGTGTTAGGCTACAAGCAACTTTAGAGATTATCAAGTGTCAACAATTGATTAAAAAATTGTCAGTTTGATTGGGACCTTTTGGTCTCATGTCACTGTCATTTGTGGATATAACCCTGCCTCAGACCAAACCCTCGCTCATGATAAAGAAAATATCAAAGTAAAAACAATAGGGTGACCACCTTTGACTTTGTATGTGACATATTGCTCCCATGGTCCTCCACCTCTCTGCCAAGAGTATCATAATTTTAGAGTGGAAAGAATTACGGCATGGAGATGTAGATGGAGGGAGCAACATCAGTGGTCATTCTGGCTTAACCCCTCATTTTACAGATGAGGAAACTGAGATCAAAGAGACTTCATGACTTGCCCCAGGTCACACAGGTAACAGGATTTAAACCCAAATCCTCTCACTCCCAACCCAATGCTCTTTCCCTGATGAGCTAGGAGTGATCATTCTTCAGAGTTTAGCTTCCTCTCAGTGACTTGGTCATTTCCATCACTGTACTTATTGGGTCTGTCCATGGCACTTTGGGCTCTACTGATTTGTTCTGATAACCCCTTGTTTTCCAGAGGAGAGGAGGCTGCCCCAACACCACCCAGCCAATAGCCAATGGCAACCCCAGCCAAAGCCCATCCCAGGGGCTTTCCCATCCCTTCACTGTCCCACCCTCCAAAGCTTCATAGACTTGGCAACATCTTCAGAGAGGAGGCAGTAGAGTGTAGCTGATATTGGGTTCAAATCCTGCCTCTGAGAATTACCCTAACTGGACAAGTCACTTCCCCTCCTTAGGCCTCAGTTTCCTCCCATGTAAAATGAGAGAGGTTGGACTTAATGGCAACTGAGGTCCTTTTTCAGCTCTAATCCATGACCCTAATTTTCTGCTCAGCAAATTGACAGAGTTAGTTTGCCGTGGGGAGAGGGGACAGAGGGGGAGTAGACACAAAAATCCCAGCTATGTTACTATGTCATCTTGAGCCAGTGGTTCCCTCTCTGGGCCTCAGCTCTCCCTTCTGGACCCAAGGAACTTGGACTAAATGTTACACCTTTATTCCACTGCCTCCCTCCAGAGTGTGTTGTGCTGCCTGGAGAGACCTGGTAGGTCTGGCACTCTCACCTCATTCATATGGGCCAGGCTGGTCCTGGTCAGGCAGGCAGGATTCCTTTGCTTTAGTTGGCTATGATCATACAGACAGAAATAGTCCAACTGCCTTTCCCTTCAGAGTTGGGTTGGAGCTGAGTGTGAGCGCAGTTTAGGAAAAGGAAGAAAAACTGCCCACTAGGACCATCCCCCCCCACACACACCCATCCCAAGTTATCCAATGTGACCTGCCTTTGGGGGAAAGGCCCTGGGCTGGGGGGGCAGAGCTGACTGCTGGACTGGCTGACCTTGAATTTCACTTCACTCCTCCCGAAAGGGAGGTTTTATGTAAAATGAATGCCAGAGTGTAGCTAATTTCCCTCCCGGCCCTAAATTCTGTTTTCATCTCTGTCTTGGTGGGCACTGAAACATAGCTGTCCCCAGCATCCCTTGGACCCTTCTCCATGGCCAGATGCCCCTTCTCTCCCATTCTCTGACACATAAGGCCAAGAGAAGTCAATGGATTCCTGATTCCTACAAGCCCTTTCAGTCCCTCCATCTATCCCCATCAATCAACAATTAGCTGTTCTCTTTTAAAGCTAGTCCAGCCTTCTCAGACCCATGTTGCTGTCAGTTGTGGGCATCCAAGCAATTTGCCCTCCTTCCTAGTAAATTCACGATCCGGCTCACAGCCGTCTTTTCCATCCCAACCCCAGCCCCTTTAAACATCTTGGCCTCCCAGTTCCTAAACCTCATCTTCAAAGATCTTTGTCTCAGTCCAACTCACTCACACAGGACTAGCTCTATCTGAACCTACTTAACACTGCCCCACTCACACATGCACACACACACACATGCACACACACACTCATACACATACACATTCACACATACACACACTCACACACACTCACACTCATTTGAAGTCTACCCCACTCACCCAGGATTGCTTAGACCTAAACTTACCTCTTCTCTCCCTACTCACTTGAAGCCCACCTGATTGCCAAAGCTCTTCTTAGGAGCTTTGGGTGACCTTGGGTAAGTCTCTTCCTCTCTGTAACATTTGGGGGGAGGGGGACATTAAGTACAGTAAGATCAACCACTGGAAGCGCCCTTCAGGAAGTGTGCAGCCTCCTCTTTGTAGGTAAGGAGTATGAGGCACAGGGAGATGGAATGGCAGGATCCCAAGTCTGGAGCCAGAAGGGAGTTTGGAGGCCATGGAATCCAATCTTACATTTTACAAATGAGGAAACTTTGGAGGAACTTGGAGAATTTATAGCCTCAGAAGTTTAGAGCTAGAAGGGACCTGGGAGCCTGAGTTCAAATCCCTCATTTTGCAGGTGAAGAAACTGAGTCACAGAGGTGTGAAGAGACCTGTCCACTGTAACACAGCTAGCAAGTGGTGGAGGTGGGATTCAACTCACATCCTGCCCCTCTCCACACAGCTCTGTCTTGGGTCAAGCACTTCCCCTTCACTCCCACAAATAGGCCAGGATTGACACTGGTGCTCTGACCCCCTTGTTTTCTCTCAAAAGAGACCCTCAGATTGTGGACAAGTAGTATTTATGTGGTGACAAATGAGGCAAAGAAAGCTGGGCAGGCACAAGCAGGATAAAGCCACACCCTCGAGGAGAGCACATCCCTGACTTCATCTTTCCTGAGACCTTTGAGCAAAATCAACAGAATCAGAGATGATTCGAGGTAGACAAAATCCCAGTTTCAGTCAGGAGCCATGGGACCATGGGGGGTCTGCTTGAAGGTGGATGAATCCGAATGGCCTTGGGGAGAATGGGGCATGTACTCTTTTTGCCTTTTGGAGAGAAATTCCTCCAAAGACCAGCCAAGAAGAACCCTATGACCATGCAGGACATCATCAGTCTGGGGGTCATCATCAGTCTGTCCCAATTATGAGGAAGCCCACCAACAGCTCTAGGCCCAAGGCAACCAAAACTCACAGCATGGGACTCTAGGGTGAAAATTCTGAGTTTTAGGGCCTCTATCTATCTATCTGTCTGTCTATCTATCTATCTATCTATCTATCTATCTATCTATACATCTATCTATCCATACATCTATCTGTCTGTTCATTCATCCACCCACCTATCTGTCTGTCTGTCTGTCTCTCTCTTTCTCTCCCTCTCTCCCCCTAATTACCTAACAGTCTATCTCTGTCCCTGTCTCTGTACCTACCTATTCATCTATTTGGTGTGTGTGTGTGGGGGGGGGGGTATATGTACAGTCAATCTTATTTGAATGTAAGCTCCTTGAGGGCAGGAGATGTTTCATTTTTCTCCGTGTATCCCTAGTGCCTGACATGTAGTAGTTGCCTAAGAAAGGCTCACTGGTTGATGGGTTGACTAATGAAATGGTCTCTGAGGAAAATGACTGGCATAGATAAATCAGTCTGCAGGAGAGGGGATGTACAACTAGGATCAGGTCAGATGTCCCGGTGCAGCTGGAATCGAGTTGAGTTTGAAAGGAGATGAAGTTTCTAAGAGGTGGAAAGAAAGGAGGAGGGCATTCTGGACACAGGGAACAGCATGTGCAGAGGCAGAGGGAAGAGAGACAACACATAGAGTTTGGAGAAAAAATGAGAAAACCAGGTTGGTCAGAGCATAGAGTTTGTGAGAGGGAGCAATAGGAAATAAAAGTGGAAAGATAGAGTGAAGCAGGCTGTGGATGTCTTTCAATGTCAGGCTGAATGTCCCTAGTGGAACCAGGGAGGTTCTGCTTCGAGGGAATGAAACAACCCGACCTTCAGGAGGGATTTGCCAAGAACCCTTTGGAGTTGCAAATAAGACTTAAATACCATCCTCCACTACCTGCCTCCAAACTTAGCTACTTTATTTCTCCCCCCAAGAAACACCCCACCATGATTCAATTCAAATGTCCTTCTATTCTAGAAATGCACTTTTCATTGCTTGGCAATGAGGTGTGGTCAAGCTACAGCCATCAATTATCAGTCATCAAGCATCGATTAATTGCCTACTGTGTGCAGACTTTGTCACCTCCAATTTGGCAGAACTTAGAAACAATGGGAAGAGGTAGAAAAAAAGGCAAATTTAGATTTGATTGTCAGGAAAGACTTTCTAAGTGTGAGAGGTGTCCCAGGATGCAGTGGGTTGCTTTAGGAGCTGGCCAAGTCCCTATCACCACAGGTCTTCAAGCAGCGATTGGATGAGCATTGGCCAGTGTGAAGGTAGGAGGGATGTGGGGTGTATGTAGTACAGGTTGGAATAATGGCCATTGAGATCCACCCAACTCAGAGATCCTGAGAGTCTAGTCCTGGATCCGCCAGCTGTGAGACTGTAAGCAAATCAATTTACCTCTGGGCTTCAGTTTCCCAATTTGTAAAAGAATAAAATGGGGTTCCATCAGGGTTCCCTACAACACAGAAACTCTTTAGAGCTCTGGACTAGAAGGTCAAGATCTGGGTTTCGATTTTGTATCACTTCCTACCTTTTTGATTAATCAGGGCACATCCCATAACCTCTCTGAGTCTCAGTTTCCTCTTCTGTAAAATAAGGACACTGGAGTCTGTATAGGGATTATTGTAAATATACAGTGAGATAATGGGTGTGAAACACTTTGCAAGTCATAAAGAACTGTGTAAATGTCAGTTGTACTGAGGACAAGGCATCATCTATCTTTGTGCTGACCAATGCGATTCATTTATATCTGTTTTTAATAGTGTTATGCCCTGAAGGACTTGCCCTCATTCTCTGCCTGGCACTGATGCTTTGGAGTTAACTCTTTCATGTCCAGCCCTCTCGTCTTTGCCCCAAGTCTTAGCTATGTATGTCATGTTCTTCCAGCAAACAACTCCAAGCTAGTGATTTTTCTCTTAACACTCAACTGAAGTCAGGCTCACTGGAGGGAGGCATCTGGTCTGAGGATGCAGGAGAGGGGAGGGAAATCAAGCTTTGCACCTGGACCTCTTGGAGGGGAGCAGACATGGGTGAGGTGACTGACACAGTGGATGACTGTGGTCAGCCCAAGAGCATCTTGAAACTGCCAAATGCTTGGGGGCTGTGGTGCAGTGAGGGAGACGCTAAGCTTCTACCAGGAGGATCCCAAGGCAAGTCATCTGAAGGTAGCATTTTGCCCATGATCCATGAACATCATCTCTCCTGCTGACTCTGGTTCATTCCTCTATCACATGCCTATAGCCAATGCATACAGTAGCTCACTTGTGCGTTGTGGTTACAAAGTTATATTGTATATAGAATTACTGTATCCTTTGATGATGACACCAAACACTTTAGTCAGGAAATTCCAGATGACACTTGTGCAGTCACGTTCCTAGCTGGTTGTCCCTCCTCATTTCTTCCTCCTGGCTTCCTTGGCTTCCTCTAAATCCCAATAAGACTCTGACCCCAGCCCTCCTCAATTCAAGTGCCTTCCGTCTGTTATTTCCCATTTGTCCTACATTTCACTTCCTTTGTGCATATTTGTTGTCCCGTTAGACAGTGCACTCCTTGACGGCAGGGATGGACTTTTGTTTCTTTTTGTATCCCCAGTACTTAGCACAGTGCCTGGCACTTAAGTGTAGGCACTGAATAAATATTTATTGACTGACTGACTATAGAGCTAGGGATTATGAAGTTGAATGAAGATGGAAACCAAGTAATTGGGAGAAAAGGCATTAGAAAGAGGCGGCAGGGGAGGCTGTTGGGAAAATTCTTATGAAGAAGGTGCCTTGAGTTGAGGTTTTAAGGAGACTAGGGATCCTGTCATGCAGAAGTGAGAAGGGAATGCATTGCAGGCCCGGGGAACTGGGCCTGTGAATGCACTGAAATAGAAGAGGAATTAGTAGTCTCTTTTAAAGAGATTCATCTGTGACCCCCCCCCCTCAAAAAAAAAAAAAAACAACAGGAGAGATATGACTAACGGAGCTGAATTCCAAGTTAACACAGAAGATGGTAAGAGATCTCTTCTCTGCCCCAAAGAGTGCAGGTTCTCAGGCTTCATCAGAGGACAGAAGCTCAAGACCCTTGGGCCAAGCCACCTGCAAAACTCCAGAGTGTGGCCCCAGCCAGATTCAACTGTAATTGGGAAGCATTTAACAAAATAAACAAAAATACAATACAACTTCAATAATATCGACATGTGGTTTTTGAGGTCAACATGTGGCCAGCGGGGAGCCTTTGTATTTCCGTTTGATACCACTGCCTTAGAGAACTAAGGAGCATGCCAGTGTTGATGATGATGAAGGGACCTGGAAAGTGCCAGAAGGGCCATGAGATTAGAAAACAACTCAGGTTGTCTCGATTTAAAAGGGGCTAAGAAAAGGAAGGCAGTAGAGTGTGCAGGCTAGAGATCAGTAAATTTGCCTTAGATTCTTGGCAAAATGCAAGAGCACAGTATTAAAGGGATGGTTTGTGAGCCCTTAGAAAGGGAAGTGATGATCTCTAGAGCCACAATGGGCTCATCAAGAACAGATTAAGCCAAACTAATCTCTTTTCCATTTTTGGACAGAGTAATTAGAAAGGGGAGGAAGTTTGGTGTAGGGGGCTGAGGGTGGGGCAGGATTATTTGTTCAGTCTCAACAGGTTAGTTAATTTTTTAAATGAGTTTCCATTTCTCAGTCAGAGAACTTATGGCATTTTTCTGCCATTTTCACATATTTGTGGAAGCATCCATTTTCTTTCTTTCTTTCTTTTTTTTTTTTTTTTTTGCTTTTTGGAGGGCAATTGGGATTAAATAACTTGCCCATGGTCACACAGCTAGTTTTTTGTTTGTGTGTGCTTTAAGTGCCTGAGGCCGGATCCGAACTCAGGTCCTTCTGACTCCAGGGCCTATGCTCTACTTACTGTGCCACCTAGCCACTGCCCTCCAAAAAAAAAAAAAAAAAAGAAGAAGAAGAAATTCCCTATGTCCCCTTGGAGGTTACTTTCTCAGCCCTTCACTTATCCTCCAACTTTTTGTGGGATACAAGGTGGGCCACAGAGACACTGATATGTAGGAACATCCCAGTCCATCCAGAGAGCTGATCTCCCTTTCTCTGCTCCAGTCCTCATGGGGTCCCCAGTACCTGGAATATACTCCCTCTACCTCTCCCCCACCAACTTGAGTCTTCAGAGTCTACCTCCAGTCCCCCTCTTCCAAACAAATGTTTCTGACAGCTCCAGCATGAGCTAATCTCTTCTGCTTCTGAACCCCAATGATACTTTGCATGTCTGTAGTCACTGTCTACTCACAGTGTATTTGCAGTAGGGTGTTTGACCATCTGAGACCCTCCCACTGGACTCCATGCAGTTGAGTTGGGCTTTCAAAGCCTTGCTTTCCTCAGTGGCTCACTCACCCATCATGGGACAAATAAGGCTATACCACATGCCTATGTTGTTAAGAAGCTAAGGGTGCCCCCAACACCTCAGGCACTGGGGTTGGTGTCAAGAAGAACTGATTTCAAAATTTTCTAGTCTCCTGCCTTCACTTGGCAGATTGAGAAACTGAGGCCCATGGGGCGGCTAGGTGGCACACCAGCCCTGGAATCAGGAGGACCTCAGACACTTAATGCAAAAACTAGCCATGTGACCTTGGGCAAGTCACTTAACCCCAATTGTCCTACCTTTCCCCCTCCAAAAAGAAAAAGAAAAAAAAATAAAAAAGAAAAACAGAAAACCTTGGGCCCAGAGAAGGGCCTCATAGACCCATCCATAGTGATGAGATGGGACCAAAGGCCAGGGCACTTCTTTCCAGGTCAGCTTTCTGCTCTACCATGCTGTTCTGGGCATCATCAACTAGAGGGCAACACCATGCAGAGAGAGCTACTCTGGAATCAGGAAGAAGAAAGTTCAAATCCCCTCTCATTTACCAGTCACTAGCAAATGTTTACTAATCACACTAGCTGTGTGACCAGCCTGGACCAGCCTGCACTAGACTGGACTAAACTGGATTGAATCAGACCAGTGCTGACTAGACCAGAGAAATGGACTGAACTGGATGGGACCAGATTGGGATAGATTGGAGCAGACCAAACTGGGCTGGCCCAAATTAGACCAAACCCGGTGCTGCTTTGGTTTTTTTAGGTAAGTGTTTTTCTCTAAGACTGTTTCAGAAAAGTCATGCTAGTTAAAAGCATCAGAGTCCTCCACACTAGGGGTGGGGAGAACCAATTCCCGACTTGCTTAGACCTCTCTTTTGTCCTTCAAAGACAGGTTAAGACTGGAGGGGATTTAGCTTGTGTTTTCTTTCAACATCTGGTCTTCATTTTCATTCCTTTGTTTTCTTACTGGTAGAAGATAATTAACAGATGCAACAATTCCTTGCTTGGCTTCTCTGCTCCTGCCCAACCTGTGATAAATTACTCTTGAATTTTTTTCTTCACTTTTAGCAACTGCTGACAAAAAAAAATAAATAAATCCTGTTGTAAGCCACCAGTTAGTAAATTGCAGCCATTAGTGACCCATAGATTTCCATAGTATTGTTGGAGTGGAAAAGGTTGCTTATTGGGAATTTGTCATAAATTGACTTTTCCTGTGTCAAAAACTTCAAGAGAGAAGTGTTATTTGGATTTGTAGAGAGGAGTTTCCTTACCTGGCTGTTCTCTATGACATTTAAGTATACCACTGGAACAGTCCTAATCTCCAGGCTCTTTCAGCAACAAGGACTAAAAAAAAGTAAAGGATAGTCGGTAACTAGCATTAATTTGGCACTTATGATGTGCTAAGTGCTGGGAATACAAATGTGAAGAAAAGACAAAACTGCATGAATTTATGGTTTCCACAAAACAACGAGGAAAATAATTATGGAATTTTGGTCAATTATAGACATAGGTGGTGCCATAGTGCCTAGAGTGCTCCTCCTGGAATCAGGAAGACTCCTCTTCCTCAGTTCAAATCTGGCTTCAGACACTTCCTAGCTGTGTGACCCTGGGCAAGTCACTTCACCCTGTTGGCCCCAGTTTCCTCATCTGTAAAATGAGCTAGAGAAGGAAATGGTGAACCGCCCCAGTATCTCTGCCAAGAAAACCCTAAATGGAGCCACCAAGAGTTGGACATGACTGAACAACAATAACAATGAGGTATTTTTATCAAGTTTGAGAGAAGGTGGAAATTTTGTTTTAATTGTTAGCAAAACCGTTCCTTTATTTCCTCACGAACATTCTCCGTCTAAAGAGTGTAACATCACAGTGTCCTAAAAATCACTTCTTCTTACAAATAACATCCTTCGTCTCTTCCATTTCTAAGGCTTTTTAGGGATAAACCTTTTCCAGTTGGGGTGCAGTCTTGACTGCCACAGCCAGAGCAGGGTCCCCTGTGCCCAGCAGCCTTTTTTTGGTCCAGAGGACTGGCTGACCTTCAGATTCACCCTTTTGATTAACACCCCTATCTTGGGACTGAAGCTGACAAATTTCTCAAGTTGGTGAGATAGCTGCTCCTTGAGGGACTTTACCACATAGCAGTTAGAGTGGCTGTAAGGTACTTTCAGTAACTCTGGGCTCAAAGGGTGTAAGATTCTCCTCATTGATGGAGACTGATTACTCCATGATCTGGTGTGTGACGGGTGGGCTTGGTAAGAGGTAAAAAGAGGACAGCTTTTGGTCTTCAGGCTTCCAGCTTTAAGAGAGAAGACACAGAGTTCTAGGTTCTTTCCAGATCTGTCCAGGGACAGAGAGACTCTGGGGAAAACAAGAAAGCCCTAACATGTGGAGAAGCCCACCCCTTCCATCCTGGCCTCAGCCCTAGCTCAGTGCACTAGAGACTTCTGAGAATTTCCCTCTGAGGGAGATCTAAGCCTCTCCCTTGAGCTGACTTATCTTGATTTCAGTTGGACAGCTCATTTGTTTGTGTTTGACATTCTCCTTTGTCTACTTCCTCTGAGTTCCGCTTGCTATTGGTTTGGATAAATTGGTTTATTTGCTATTTGTTACATGTGGTCATTGTGTGATAGGCATTTGGTGGAAAGGGAGTCAAGTCTAACTGAGGACTCTCCTTCCACATTGAGGGATATCTATCAGAAGCACAGTTTGAATCCAAAACCGATGTCCCCTAAACTAACAATATTTAAGAGCAGACAGCCAAGCAGGTTCATGCCCGTTTATGGCACACCAGGCTCCTCCTCTGATCCTGCTTTGCTTCATTGCATTTTGTAGATATTGCATTATTTACAGATTGAAGGTTTGTGACAGCCTTGCATCTAGCAAGTCTATGGGTGCCTTTCTTCCAACAGCATCTATTCATGTTGTGGTTTTATGTCACATTTTGGTCCTTCTTTCAATAGTTCAATTTATTGTCTTTATTGTTATATCTATCCCAGTGACCCCAGATCAGTGATCTTTGATGTTACTATTGTAATTGGTTTGGGGAGCCAAGAACCACCCCCATTGTTATAGGAATGTAAGTTTTTAAGATCTTCCCTGCCCCTAGGCTTAAGCACTTTTGGAGCCTGTGGTGGAGGCTTGTTTTTCAGAAGATACTTTGTGATTGGGCAGTGGGTCAGAGGGTTGTTACATTCTCTGATCCTGGGGAGGGTTATATAGACCCTGATGTGGGCCTTTGTCTTCAGGCTTGCTTGGGGAAGTGTTGTGTGATTTGACCAGCTGAGACTCTGGGCAACCATTGAGAGCCCCTGGGCTTTGAAAAGACCAGATGTTGATGCTTCCCTCTCTGGTAACTGTGACTAGGTATGAGTGTAATGGTTGGACAGTTGGAGCCCTATCTGCTGAAATGTTTCTTTGTCTTGTAACTTTTGCTTGTAACCTGTCTGTATACTCTGAAGTTTGGGGTGCTAACTTTTCCCCTTGAACTAGGTAAATGATATGTTTGATTGATTAAAGCAGATCTAAGAACCTGTGTTGGCAGCCACCCTGGGGATGTTAGGGTGCTTGCCACTGCACCTATATAAGACAGCAAACTCAGACAAGAAATATGTTTGTGTTCTGACTGCTCATGAGGGGCTATCCCCATCTCTCTCTCCCTCCTCCTGCCTCCTAATTCTCTGAGACACAACAATATTGAAATGAAACCAATTTAATAACCCTATAATGACCTTGACATTTGCAAGTGAAAGAAAGAGTCAACTGATGGGGTAAAAATCTCTGTTGTCTTATTTGAAGAAATTGCCACAGTGCCCTAACATTCAGGGACCACTGCACAGATCAGTCAGCAACTCCCCAACCTTTGGTGACCAAGTCCATGGATCAGTTGGCAGCCATCAATATCAAGGCAAGACTCTTCACCAGCAAAAAGATCACAACTCAGGGCAGCTAGGTGGGGCAGTGAGTAGAGGGCTGACCTTGGAGTCAGAAGGACCTGAGTTCTGATCCAGCCTCAGACACTTAACACACAAACAAAAATCCAGCTGTGTGACCTTGAGCAAGTTACTTAACCCCAATTGCCCAGCAAAAAAAAAAAAAAAAAAAAGATCACAACTCAGTGAAGGCTCAGATGATAGCATTTTTAAACAATAAAGTCTTTTTAATTAAAGTATATAAAAGTTTTAGATATAATACTATTGCATACTCAAGAGACTATAGTACAGTATAAACACAATTTTGTTATGTACTGGGAAACCAAAAAATTCATGTAATTTACTTTATTGCAAGATTTACTTTATTGAGGTCGTCTAGAGCTGAGCTCACATATCTCCAGGATGTGCCCATCGTTCTAGCTCAGTGCCCCTTTTCTCTCTCAAGGGAGCAGAGTGGTCACCCTCTGACCTCAACCTCCTGATTCTTTTCCTGGAAAGAATCAAAGCCTCAGTTGAAAGTTAGGGGCAAGAGGAGGAGACTCTAGAGCTGGATCTATTCCTGCCTCCCTGCAAGCCAAATCTGGACAGACCCATGTGGGTCTACGTGACCTCCGTGGGCAGCTCCCACACATACGGCATGCCCCTCCTCTTTTGAAGAGCAGATATTTCTGCCATTTCTTCTGGAGACTGCAGCCCATTCAGCCCCAGACAATTTGGGAGTCCCATCTGTGTACAACCAGCTGTCCTGTACATTATTATGACATAAGCCACCATATTGATGTGAAATGCTATTACCAGCCCCATTACTGTTCAACTCCTTCTCAGCCCGTTGGAGACAGTTCAGATGGAACAGCTGAAGCATGTGTGCAGATCACTGCCCGAGGTGTTTAATGAGTGTGACCCTCTCAGCCTCAGTCAGTTCATCTATAAAATGGGGCTCTTCCTACCCCATAGGGCTATTGTGAGGGTCCAAGGAGCTGATATATGAATGTTACCACAATAATTACAGTTAGTATTGTTGTTATGCTTGTGGTTGTGTCTAGGTTACTCTATGACCCCAGGCCCATCCCCCATTACAGGGGGTGACCAGAGTTGATAAGGGCTAGGGAGGCTAGAATACATTACCAGAGATCTCTCATGCACTAGAATAGGACAGAACAGTCATTATCTAGGACATGCATGGCTGGCAAAGAGGTGACCAGTAGGAGAAAGAGGGAGAATTAGCAATTGGGTAGCCCAAGGGCTGCCCCCATCTTAGTAAATCATTATAAATCCCAGAAGTCTCCAGGCCATTGGCCAGATCATCTGCTGAAGATGTTTAAAGTATCTGGACAAAAATCATGCAGGGCAAAAGGGCACAAAGGGGCTGCAATTCCACTTAATGAAGAGAGTACAGATGTGGGAAGGCCTCCTAAGCATCCTCATGACTCCAAGCCTCAGCTGCTTCATCTGTAAAATGGAGACAACAGCATCTACCTCCCAAGGTGGGGGAGGATCCATGTCTCAGGCTAGGAGGGGCCTCAGGGGCCACCTCATATAGCCCCAGCTTTACAGATAACGTCCTAGAGGCAGCGCTGGGACGGACATCAGGGGCTCTTTAGTCCAAATCTGATTTGGAGAGATAAAAGAACCAAGGCTCAGGGCCTGAGGCTGTGCAGAGACTCTGGGCATCTGGGGGGCCCACTTTGCCCTTCCAGCTGTCATTCGTGCCTGTGCAGCCACCTTCAGCACAGGGAAGCCTGCCTTGCCTGCATTCCCTAATCTCTAGAAGAGCTGTAGCCAGATTTACCATTTCCCTTTCTGAAGGGATTTTGGAAGGATTGCTTGGCCTCTTTTTACTTTTAATCTGTTAAATGCTGGTGGTTTATTGTGTCCTAGGGATAAACGCCAATCGTCCCTAGGAGTGGGCTGCCACTGGGGAACCAGCCTGACTTTATTCATTTCCAGATAAGCGAAGCTAAAGCCCAAAGTCTGCTTGTTTCCTTCCCCCACCCCACCCCCCACCCCCAATAATGACTCAGTTCTAGAGAGACCTGATGGCCAGAGAAACTTCTGAAAGTGTGATTAGTGCTGATGTGAGCGCAGTCCAAAAGGAGTGAAAGGGCTGCAGTTGAAGGAAGATTAGCACGTGCTTGAAAGTTATAGGAGATCAGGGAGCAGGGATAGTAAGGGAAAGAGGGAGAGGGAGGGATAACTGGAAAAATGTCTGAGTTCAAATATCCAATCCCTTTAATAAAAGCATATGAAAATACCTCCAGGCAAAAGCAGTTCCTAAGATGTTTAAAAAGTCAGTCACAAAAGAACGAGCAAACAGCCAGGGCCAAGAAGAAGCCTCCCTTGGGGTCTCTGGAGTTCCAGAGAAACAGCTTTGGGATTCTTCGTCCCAAAGCGCCCACAGCTGAGCCTCATCAGTAGAGGAGTTGGGGGCAGGGGAGAGGGCAATTAGTCCCCTGCAGGGTCTGCTTTGGGGTGGGGGGGGGCGGGGGATAACTCACACCTTAACTCACATGTACCAGCACAAGAACAGCTTGGGAAACAAGGTCACAAAGTGAAGCTAACCGGGCAAATTCTCTGTAGCAGGTTTGGGAATGAGGAGGCGGGGGAGGAGCAGGGAGGCTGACAGGAAGGGAGCCTGGTGAAGGGGCAAGAGCTCTTGGAGCCCCAGGAGCCAAGCATGGGCCCTTCTGGACTAGAAACCTGCACCTAAGGGAGGTCTGTTCCAGCAGAAGGGAATGCTCTGTTGTGGAAGCAGGATTTCAACTTGGCTTTTCCTCACCTCAAGTCTGGCACTTATTTCATCTGTATCTGCTTATCTGTCCATGTGTTGTTCCCCTCACCCCGGCCCCACACCATTTCAGCTAAACCCCTTGGGGACAGGAGCTGTTTCTTGTCTGTCTCCAGCACGTGGAAACGCTCTCTGTCCCATAGTAGGTGCTTAATAAAAGCTTTCATTTGATTCAATGACTGAGCTCAGCTCCATAGGTCTTCCTTGACTCAGATGTCCTGTTTCTCTCCTACTTTCTTTTGTAATCTAGTCCTCTTGTTTGCTTAATCATTTCTGTAGCTCTTTCTTGAATTTTTTGCCCTTCAAGTCACTTCTTTCCTCTCCCTGTGTGTCTCTCTGATTTTCTCTCTCTTTCCCTCTCCCTCTCTGTCTCCTTATCTCCATCTGCCTATCTCTCTGTTCCTTTATCTCTGTCTCATTCTCTCTCTATGGTTGTCTCTGTATCTATGTCTGTCTCTCATAATTCGTCACCACCAAATAAGCTTTACAGATCTCATTTTGATGAGTGTTGAAAGTGTGGATCGTGTTTTCCCCTGAAGCAAATATAAATACGCATCTGTGAATCGAAGGTGAAATCATATGGTGAAACTTCAGGCCTTTAATCCCATCTCCTACAGTTTAAGCATCAGTGACCTGAGGCCTTTGGCTGCCTCCAGAATATTAGGGAGCTGCATCCATTCCCTACCGGACACAGGGAGAGTGGAAAACAAGCCTAGATTCAGGCACCTGAGCCTGAGTGCCTTCAAGGTACAGTCCTGATAGATGAGGGGGTGGAGAGACTCGTCCCCTTCTATCTTCTCCTTATCTATATCACATGGACGAGCCAAAAAGAGACTGGACCTCAAGGTGGGGCACTTGGCACCACATCTTGTCTCTGGTGTTGTCAGCAGGCTGTCTAATTCAAAAGCTACCTCAGGAACTCTCTGGTCCTCTGTTTCTTCATCTGTCAAATGGGAGAGTGATAATTGTCCTACCTCCCTCACATGACTAAAAAGGAAGGTGAGGCAATGATTAGGGGACAATCAGTGGGACAACCCAAGGCCTTCATTGGTGTCGATATACTGCCAAGAAATCTAGAGGTAAAACAATCATGTGAGGACATGCCCAAGAGGCTCACAGGATGGACTGGCATGGATGGGTTGCAATCTGCATGGTTGGAGAGAGTAACTATTGCCATGAGATGACACAGCCATCAAGGCATCAACATATCAAAAAGAGATTGAACAGATTCTTGAAGGATGAGGATAAAGCTGTAGTCAGGAGTTCTTTAATCTACGATCTGGGCTTCCAGCAAAGTGGGGTATTGTTATCCAGCAGTGGGCAAATCTCTTATCTGCACAACACCTTTGGCTTTCCCTGAGAACTCTATTTGGTGTTTGTTATTCTCCAGATAAAAATAATCCTACAGGAAAAAGGGAAGGGGCTCCAGAAAAAGAGTCTGGGCCAGAGCTGACCACAGAGGGCTTGTGCATTTGATAAGACACAGAATGGTTGAATCCAAATAAATCTTATAGATTCCATTCAAATAATAATGAAATTCATATGCAGGATTGGGAGGTCAGGAATTTAATGGTAGTAACCAAAAAAGTGAGAAGGGGGTACATCAGTATCAGATCTCAAACTGTACTATAAAGCAGTGATCATTAAAAGCAGCGAGAAGTCATATAACAGAACAGTTTAGGCACACGATGTGGCAGAAGCAAAAACAAATAACACAGTGTCCAGTGAATCCAAAAACCCAAACCATAAGGGGAGGACTCAGTATTTGACAAAACCTGATGGGAAAATTGGAAATCAGCCTGGCAGAAATTAAGTTTATACCAGCACCTCACACCATATACCAATAGAACCTCCAAATAAATGCATGACCTAAATATAAAGTCACGTCACAAACAAATTAAAGTAAGGAAGAAATCACTTTTTTGATCAACAGGTAGGGAAGTTTATGAGTGAGCAACCAAGAGAGATCACACAAGGAAAATGGAGTGTCATGATCACATAAAATTAAACTTTTTGCCCAAACAAATCTAATACATAAAATTTGATAAGAAACAGGTAAATGATGGGGGAAGGGGGGAATCTTTGCAGTAAGTTTCTTTGACAAAAGTCTCATATTCAAGATGCACAAGGAACTGTTTCAAGTTTATGAAACTATGAGCTATTCTCTAAGAGATAAGTGGCTAAAAGATATGAACAGTCAGCTTTCAAAGGATGAAGTTACCAACAACTACATGAAGATTTCCTAAATCACTAATAATTAGAGAATTGCTAATTAAAGCAACTTGGAGGTTCTACCTCATACCCATCCTACCCCAAAATAAGAAGGACAAATGGAGGGGCTGACAAAGGACAAATGGGAAAACAGGGACACTAATGCATGGTGGTGGAGCTCTGAGTTGCCTCAGTCATCCCAGACAGTGGAACTATGCCCCCAAAGTTACCAAGCTTCACATCACCTTTGATCCAGCTAGATCACTCCTATGCTTCCCTACCCCCACCCTCAGAAGAAATCAAAGGGAAAGGAAAAGCTCCTATGTGGACGGAAATATTTATTATAGCTCGTTTCAAAGTAGCACAAATTAGAAACTAAGGGAGTGTCCTAATGGGGAATGGCTAAACAAATTGTGGTGTATGACTTTAATGTGATATTGTTATGCCATAAGAAAGGGTGAAACGGACAATTTCGTAAGAAACTGACACAGCTTCTCTGGACTGATGGGCAGGGCTAGGAGAACAATCTGTACTATGGCAATATTATAGAGATGAAGCTCTTTGAAAGACTTCAGGACTCCGATTGGTGCAATAATCCTTCAGTTTAAAAGAACAAAGAGAAAATGCGATGTCTTCCCACAGCGAAGTGATGAACAGTAAGTGCATAAAGAGCCCTATGGTTTGGGGCGTGGCTGCTGTTTCCCAGACTACACAGCTGTATGTTAAAGCTCCGTTTCTGCTGGCTTTCTTTTTGGCTCAATGGAGAAGGCAGGACTAGTGGAGGCTGGAGTGGCCCAGTCCATCCTTCTCTTTCTCTGACACTTTTGTCGGTGTCCTCCAGGAAATCCTCCACGGGGCAGTAGAATATGCTTGGGACCTTCTTCTAGGTCTCTTGACATTACACAGATGGCAGAGAAAATGCGGTCTGGCCATTTGCTAGTCCCCCAACTCCCTTTGTCACTGGCCCATTTCCCTTCCCAGTCATCCATCTTACAAGCCCGTATCTCTTGGGCATCTTCACCTCTCATGCCCATATACTTCTCCAATGTTCTTTGACTGATCTGCAGATATAATTATTTAGAAAATTTAATGGCATACATGCCCAGACAAGAAGTTAGATGCACACCCCCTAAAAGTGGCCCATCAGGTCACATAGGACATAGGGGCATGGCAATGAGCCAGGTACAGAATTGAGCAGGAGGAGGGCATTTTGTTGATTAACTTTGGGGAAATAATGCAGAGATTTATGACCTAAAAGTCTCCCTGAATCACCAACCCCTATTTTTAACAGGGATACCATGACAGAAAAGTATTTGGGTGCAAACACAGCCTCACATTAGCAGGCTGTTGTGAGGTGTCCAGAGAACGGGCATTGAAAATTCTGCTGGAGTCAGAAGCTCACACTCAATCCCCATGTAGGTCCCACAACAGATTTCTATGTGAAAGAATTTCCCTTGGGGAGAGAAGACAATTGAAAATACCAGCGACCAGTGATCATGATTTTATGTCATGATTTGCTGCTAAGAAAAACTGTGGAAAACCACCTCCTAATAATGGCATCCCAGTGTGAGGCATACGGAAGTCATCCCGATGTGATGAAGTGCTGGCGCTACCAGGAAGTTGGTGTAGTAGGAGAGGGTCAGGGACCAGGATTGGGGAGGGATTTCCTGACTCCATATTCCACTCTGGTGAGACTGGATCTGCAGTGCTGGTTCAGTTCTGGGCACCACTTTTTAGGAAGGAGGTTGCTGCCAGTGCCTTCTTCACCCAAGAGCGCCTCGTATCTTTTTGCCTATCACCTCATAGGCCCTTATGTCAGCACTGCTGTGTCTTTAAACTAAAACAGATGCTTCCTGAGGGCAGAAATGATTTTCCTTTGTCTTTATATTCCCAGGGTAAGCCTGGTTTTTGGAACAAGGCAGATTCTTAAATACTTATTGATTGCTTAATAAACTAGAAGACATCTGAAGGATACCCGTAATGTAGAAGGTCCTTGAAATTATGCCAAATATGGGCCAACTGAAGGGACAGAGAATGTTTAGGCTCCTGGAGAGAAGACTCAGCAAGGGGGATAGAGGATAGAAGGATCATGAGCTTGGAGGTCTAGTGCTGGACAAGATGCCAGGTGAAGGACAGATTAGGCTTGCTCAGCTCAGCTCCAGGGGCTGGGACTAGGTCCAACAGGTGGAAGGAATGGGAAGGGACTGCCTCAGAAAGTCATGGGATTAGAAAGGCCAAGCAGAAAAGGACCTTGGAGTTGACCAAGTTCAACCTTCATCTCTTACAGATGAAGAAACTGAGGCACAAAGAGGGTAGGTGGCATCCCCAGGGTCACATGACCAGTGAGTACCTGAGGCTGGGTTTGAGTCAGTTCTTCCTGATTCCCAGACCAATGATGGCTCTGCCTCACTGTGGTCACATGATCATTTGTTGGGGATGGCTCATTGGGATCCAGGTTGGGGGTTCATGTCCTCAAGGTCACTTCTATAGCTCCTAGAGCCTGAGACACACTGAATCTAAAAGCTTTCACTCACTCTAGTCATGCAGCAGGAAAATCCTACTTAAGACCTAAGCACACGTAGACTGCCGAATCTGACTAAGCTTCACTAAGTATGATCTGGGATGCTCCCAAGAATTTTGACCTTTTTGGGTAAAAGCTAAACCCTAAACCAACATAAGACTGAGAAGCCGTCATTGGATAAACATTAAGACAAGTTTGGTCAGAAAAGATCTGGAAGTAACTGCCCTGTCCCTATTAATGAGAATATTAGGAAAGATTAGTTTCCTTGAGAGCAGAGATTGTTTTCTTTTGTTATCTGTGCCCCCAGCCTAGCACCCTGAAAGAATAGACATTTCATAGATGCTTCAGGACTGACTTCTTGGTCCCATGTGTCGCCAGTAGGATGAAGAGTTCCTGTGGGCAAGGACTGTTTTATTTCTTTTTAACCTTTGCATCTCCAGCCCCTACCACAGTGCCTGGTATATAGAAGGTGCTTAATAAATGCTTGTTCCATAGTGGTGATTTTTTTAACTGTCCTCATCAAGCAACCTGAAGTTTACAGCTGGAAAGTCTTTAGCAATTATCTATATTAGCCCTTTACCTTGTTCTATGCTTGCTCTCTCTGTAAGCTCATGGATTCTTTCAGCTCCAGGTTACCACTGGGTGAGACATTTGGACTGACAGCTGCTACTCCAGAGAGAGACTACAGATATATATTAACCCTTTATATGGTAAACTCCCTGAGGGCAGGAACTGTCTTTTGTACCCCAATACTTAGCACAGTGCCTGGAACACTATAGGCATTTGATGTATGTTTATAGACCATTGTCCCCATTTTTCAGAGGAGGAAACTGAGACTCAAGTCTTCTCAACTCCAAACTCTCTATTGCCTACACCCCTCTCTATCTTCAAAATTCCTTAATACATGTTTACTAATTTTCACTGAACTGAATTCATTACAGTGCATAGGATTATAGATTTAGAGCCGGAACCATGTAAGTTACCTAATCCAGCCTCTTTGTTTCATGGGGTGACACCATTGTAAATGACCAAGCCAGGATTTGAACCTGGTTCCTCCCACAGGGCACTGTGCTCCATGCTCTGGGGCAGCTTGAAGAAAAGCCTCAGAGCTCATAGCCCAAGCACTTGGCTGAACTGTGGTCAGGATGAAAGCACTGTATCCTTCACTTTTTCAGGGGCTGCTTAGGATGTCTAACCACGTTCTCATTTTTTCCTTACATGATTAATATTTTTGATAAAAGAGCCTGTTCATAATTTCCCAGTGGTAGCCCATAATACTAAACCATAAAGAAATATGATAGGAAAAAAACTAATTGGAAAAGCTTAATTGGAATGGTTTCCCAACTTGGTTAGATCTCCATCAGTCGTGACACCTCATTGGAGAAGGGTACAGGGTTCATTGATGCTGGCCATGGTTGTAGATCATTGCCCTACTAGGAATGACAGTGATAAGCTGATGAATTCTCAGAGGAAGCAAGCAAATTCACTCATTCTGATAGGATAGTTTTATGCCAGAGGAAGAAATTAATTAAATGCCTCCTAATCAGAAAGAGAGGTAGAGGTGTCCTATTTGGAGAGCCACAGATGACAGATAGACAGCCCTAGGACAGGCTAGTGCCAATGGAATGCTAAAAGAGCACAAAGCGAGTTTCATTTTTGTCTTTGCAAACCCAGTGCCTGAACAGCTAGGTGGACAGAGCACTGGGTTTGGAATCAGGAAGATTTATCTTCATAAATTCAAATCTAGCCTCAGATACTTCCTAGCTATGTGACCCTGGGCAAGTCACTTCACCTTGTTTACCTCAGTTCTTGATCTATCAAGTGAGCTGGAGAAGAAATTGGCAATTCCTCCAATATCTTTGCTAAGAAAACCACAAATGGGGTCACAAAGAGTCAGATAAAACTGAAAAATAACTGAACAACAGACCTAGTGCCTAAATCACAGGGTGGGAAACCTCGAGGTCACATGTTGGCCCTCTAGGTCCTCAAGCACAGTCCTTTGACTGGATCCGAACTTCACAGTTTGGATCAACTCACATGTGGCCCTGAAGCTACAGGTTCCCCAGCCCTGGTAGGACAATGCCTGGAACATAATGCTCCTCCTTTGTTCTTGAAGAGGACCATGACATCAGGAAGGTTATGCCATGACATGCAAGGGAATTAGATTCAAGTGAAGGAAGGCTATACAAAATCACCAACCTCAATTTCACCTCTGGAGCCATCTGGGTCCAGTGGCCAGATATAGATCAGATCAATAGGAGATGGCCCAGGATGCAGCAGGGAACTTTGGCCTTTTCAAGCTAAGGTCTTTAACAGGCCTCAGTTTGACTAAGGCAACACCCTTTCAGTGGTTAAGGATTAGTAAAAAAGGTAAAGAATGGCCTCTTAAAAAAAAAATAGATCTAGAAGGGAAGACCTTCAGGGTTTCTGGCCAAAACAGAAACAACTGAAGTTTACATTCACTCTGAGCCAATCATGAGTCAAACAGTGACCTAGTAGGGCTTGGTCTGGGACCTATTATTGACCAATCAATGAAAGCTAGAGTGATTTGGGGTTAAGGCTGGTTTTTAAGAGAAAAGGAAAAACAAGTTTCAGACATTAAAAATTTACATTCACTTTGGGCATAGCACCCACAGGTAAGGGTGTAATAAACTATGTGGACAGAGGGAAAGAAAGAGAGAAAAAAGTAAGGGAAGGAAGAAAAGGAAAGAAAAAGAGAGAGAGAAAGGCTGTGTTGCCCAAGTGGCCAGTGTTGTTGACCTTCTATAGAGGATTAATGGAATGATATAAAGAGGAATGGCACAGAATGAGAAGGCCAAGATGGGCCAAGATCTACTCCTGTGAAGGACATCCCCATGTTGGTGAGATCACAGACTTACAAAGTCCACAAGTACTCACTCCTCCAACTGGAGTTCCTCCAAAATGTAGCCTAAACTAATGTCAAAAAGCGTATCTTTAAGAGAGTATGTCTGATTGATGAGGAAACACTGAAAATTGTTTTGTTACAATAAGGTTGAACCACCATCCTGTTAATTCCTGAAGATAAATGTCCTTCTGAGGACAGAAGAGACATTAAATTTATCAGCAGCACCTTTGAAAAATGGATCACAGCAAATGTAAGCAAACCACTAATTTCTTTCCAATAAGAAGGTAACACTTTGGTGAGCTGGACTCCTGCCATTGTCTGTAATGTATTGTCTCCATGATGCATGGGTGAGCTGACAAATGAGGAGTCATTCACAAACTACCCTGTACTCTATTAGAAGGGTATGTGAGGCTCTGGGCCATGGAAACCTCAGTTAATGCCAATAAGTGCCTTTGAACAATCACACACCACAAATAACTCCCACTTGTAAAGTACTTTAAGGTTTGTAAGGCATCTTCCTGGGGATGGGGGGGAAGAAAAAAGAAAAACAAGTTCATGAGGTAAGCAATAAATATTTTCCCCAGGTATTGAAAGATCATAGATACAGAGGCAGAAGGGAGCTTAGAGATCATTGAGGACCTCCCCTTCATTTCACAGATGAAACAGAGAGGTCCCAAAGGTTGACTTACCTAAGATGAGCCAAGCGATTGAAATCTATGATTTTTTTTTTTTTGCGTTTTTGGAGGGGGGAAGGTAGGGCAATTGGGGTTAAGTGACTTGCCCAAGGTCACATGGCTAGTTTTGTGTTAAGTGTCTGAGGCCAGATTTGAACTCAGGTCCTCCTGACTCCAGGGCCGATGCTCTATTAACTGCACCACCTAGCCTCCCTCTATGATTTCTTTATGACTTTTTAAAACTATACTTGTCATGTTCTGATATTGAAGTCCCCTGCTTGAATTGTCTGTCTACTTCTCACATTGCAATCCCTTTTTCCTTTAAAAAGTGGACTGTGGGACTATTAGTTGCATACAAAGTTTAAATTATTAAATGGCTATAGTTAATGGTTTTTTAAAAGTCCTTTTGTCTTTCCATTCCTAGAATAGAGTCCGTGCCTTCTACATGAACTTGAAAAGATGTTAGATGCCCATGTGGTAGTTTCAATAAACCTAGCAAGTGCTAGCATAAACTTCTGGGTTCAGCCCACCTTTCCACTCATGCACAGCACGATCTCCTAAGGGATAAGTTCTAATCATTCAGTGGCAGAACCAAAGTAGTGAACAGCTTACGTACTTTTTACTGGCTACCATTAGTGATGCACATCACTGAGGTCTGGGGTAAAGTTCCTAGTGTTACACTCAGAGCTACTAAGAACGAAAGTCTGAGACATTGCTGGAAGGAAGGAAGGAAGGAAGGAAGGAAGGAAGGAAGGAAGGAAGGAAGGAAGGAAGGAAGGAAGGAAGGAAGGAAGGAAGGAAGGAAGGAAGGAAGAAGATCCTTGGATTCTCAGTGCAGCATCTTCTCCCCTACACTATGCCATCTTCTAATGCTAAGAATGATATCAGGAATTGGTTCATTCTTTCCTGAGACCGCACCATCTTGTCCTGAACCAGTAAAGAACCACGGGGACACTGGGAAGGATCTGAATCCTTAGAGATAGACAGGATCTTAGGGATCATTCAGTTCAATTCCATGAGCATTTAGTAAGTACCCATGGTATGCCAGGCACTGCACGCAGGCTCTGGGGAGATGAAGATAGAAATGAAACAGAACCTGCCCTCTAGGAGCTTATATTCTCCTGGAGTTAGGGGGAAACTGAGGTCCTAGGAAGGGAAGGGACCTGTGTAGTAAAGGGCAGAAGCAGTGGTCAGACTCAGGCTCTTAATGCCATTTTATACATATTACATTATGCTACCTCCAAACTCTACCATCTCTTTGTGAATAAACCCAGAAACATCTGAAAGTTATCTGAAAACAGCCTCAATTGCAATTTGTCCCCTTGGTGTCCCTCAAGCATCTACTCAATGGGTTTTTTTTTTAAGCTGGTTCAAGTCCAAGGAACTAACAGAAAAAATGTGAAGTCACTTCCTCTCTCTGGGTCCCAGCTTCCCATCTGTAAAATGAGGGGGATTGGACCAGGTGGCTTCTGAGGTCCCTTCCAGCTGCAAAGCTGATTCTCCCATTTTATGGCAGGAAATGGTGGTGGCTTCAATGGCAATCCTTCCCTCCTATGAAGAAGAAGCCAAGCTCCTGACCCCATCTGCGTGGTCAAGGGTGGCCACATCATTGACACTGGGAAAAGTCTTTAGATATTTATCTAGCCATGAATGTCTAGGAATTATTGGTCTGAAGCCAGTCTCCCCAGTGAAACTGAGCAATTAGAAAATCCACTGGGTGAGTGTGCAAAGAAGAGACAGGGCTCAGAAATGCCCTGGGATGTATGTGTCTTGCTCAAGCAGCTGTGGGAAGATTCCCATTACCCTCCTGTGCTGCCTGATGTGGCTTTAATTATAACTGATGTGGAGAGCATGGTTCAGTTTTCAAAGCACTTTACAGACAAGAACTCACAACAGCCCTGGGACGTAGGTTCCTGCTTAACAGAAGAAGAATCTGAAGGCCAGTGACTTGTCCAGAATCACACAGCAAATACACAAGCGAGGCTAGATTCTAATTCAGATCTTCCCGACTTCAGATCCAACACTCTATCCACTACTCCCTACTGCCTTTCTTACCCGTATAGCTGGCATTGCCCAACCCTCAAACCTGGGATCAGGATTAGCTTATGATGAGAAAGTAGTAAAGGAACATGGTTACTTTGACCAAAGTGTCAAGTCCTAGGGAGAGCACAGCCCCTCCCAGGCACTTGACCCCAGAGAGCAGAACCAGGGGCAATGGATAGAAGTTAGGAAGAAGCCCCTTGGTATTTGATGTCAGGGGGGAATCTTCCTAGTTAAAAAAAAGTCCCAAAGTGGGACAGACTGCCTCCAGAGGTAGTGAGCTGCCACCCTTGAGAGTATTCAAGCAATCACTGGATGATATTGTTGGTGGTTGTGGGGGGTGGGGAGGGTCTTTAATGCCTGGAGAACCTTAAAACATATGGAATAGAATAACTGAATGCAATATTCAGAAACCAAATGACTATAGGAAAAAGTAGTCATTCCTCTCAAGATATATTACTTTGCATTGTTTCTCCTACCTAAAACAAAACAAATCTGGTTATTTAAAAATGTTCTTCGTTCTCAGAGGCTTGTGATCCATCATAAATCTATGATCCTCTCCTCCTGGGATGGCTATTATACATTTATTAAAATCTTATGCATGAATCAGGGCTTCTTTTCTTTAGTCAACATAAAAAAGAAAATTAGCAAGGTTATTTTCTGGCTTCTGGTATCATTGCTCAGCAGTGGCCATCATCACACCTAAAGATAAATGTGGAGCAATACATCAGGTACTGACCAAAGGACTGACTTCTTGGTCCTCCACATTTTGTATCCAGCTTACTCTCAGCAAAAGGGCAGACGCACAAAGGATTGTGGGTATGTCTGTTAGCCACCCTCAGGGATTCTTTTGCCACCCCCACATGCTTCACACTACTCTATGGCTTCCTTCAAGGCCCCATAAAACACTAAGACCCTTCTGCTTCTCTCCCCACTTCCTCCTGATGGATTCAGAAGCCACAACACTGGCCAAAAAAAACATTTCCCTTAAATTCCCAGCAAACAAGCAAATCCTTCCTTTGCTGCTTAAAGGCTATGTGAGTCTAAATCCCAGGACTAAAGAAGAAATATGAGCTTTATTTCCATATTCAGATAAGGTAAAAAATTATTTTCTCTGGGACAGATGGATAAGAGCAAAATGCATTGATTCCTATATGTGGAGTGTGCATTAATGAGCCGAGTTTCCCCTGGGGTCTCTCTCTGCCACTTGGCAGCCCTTTGCTTTCTCTAATCTTTGTGAAAACAAAGCATGAAATCTGCCTTCCTTTTTGTCCGTCTGCACCAGGGAGCAGGGTGGGCGATGTGCAGCTCATTGCTGTGTGCTCTGCAGTGAGGAACCAATGACATTTCGCTTCCATCTCACATCCATCCATGCCAACATAATTATTTTCATAACATTGAATTGGCAAGTAAGAATTCAGTTTGTTCTCTTTCTCAGGGATCCAGGGTCTGATCTCATCTATGAGAAGAAAGAAGCCTCTTGTCCTATGAGAATTCAAAGGAACAGCTTTTGGCAAACGCTAGGCCTCCTAAGGCCAGCAGGAAGTTGGAGAGGAAATTGCACAGGGGTCTGAGAGAGGGTGATAGGAGAGCAGAGGAATTCTGGGCCTCAGTGATAGTTTTACCTCCAATGGACTTGCAGGTAAATAGTCCCACCTGCCATAGACAGGTAACAAGATGTGCAGATGGCTGCCATCAGCCTGCATTCAGTTCACCTTCTTTGAGCCACTGCAGGTGACAGTATTTGGGAGGAGAGCTGAGATAAGGCTAAGCCCCAAAGGCACAGGGTCCTCATGGATGCTCTGCTTTTCATCAACCCAATTCAACCTGAATTCATTAAGCTCCTATGCTGTATCAAGGCATCATCCAGGGGAATTACTAAGAGAGAGGAGAGATATACATAACTTGATGCCCCCCTCACAGTACCCTATGTCCATTTGAGTGACCTCAAACCAACAACTTGGGAAAAAATGCTGAAAGTGATCAGAGGAGGAAGGGAGGCTGAGTAGACCATGGACTCAATATGAGACAAAGTGTGATATCAGCCAGAAAAAGCTAATACAATCTCAAGCTAGATTAAGGGAAGCACGGAGTCTGGAACAAGGGAAATAAGGGCGCCACCATACTCTGCCCTGGTAAGGTCGGAATTTTGTGCCCATTTCTGGGAACTGAAATTTAAGATGGACATTGGAAACTGGAGCAGGTTCAGACTAAGGTGACCAGGAGGGGAAGGACAAGAGTTATTTAGTTAACTGGGAACGTGTAGCATGGACTCTGAAGGAGCCATGATAGCTAGCTTCAATTATCTGAACCACTGCTGTGTTGAAAGGGAGGCAATGTGTACAATGGAAAGGACTCTGGAAAAAGAACCTTCATTTCAAAGGTCCTGAGTTCAAATCCCAACTCTGCAATCTACTACCTGTCTGACCTTGGGTGAGTCACTTATTATCTTTGTGCCTTAGTTTCCTAATCTGTAAAATGAGGACTAGATGGCCTTCCTCCTTTTCCAGTTCAAAATCTGTGAACTTTCGCAAAAATGCTTGGGAGCTCGTAAGCTACTCCTAACAGGTCTCTAAAGAAACAGGTGGGTGCCCACTTTTCTGGAATACGGTACAGTACATTTTTGTTGAGATTAGTTCTGAGGTCCCTTTGACTCTAAGGCTGGGGTTCTTTGACTTTATTTTCTTAAGAGATAGCTGTGTGTTTAGGGGTGCCATCGAAAATGGCTCCACTTGGAATGACTTGGCTTGCCCTTTGGTGCACAGGTTCCAAAGGTATTGGGGATAGTTTTTATTGTGCCTTTCTCTGGGCACTAAATCTAAAAGCTGAGTTTCAGCATCAGCCCTTGGACGCCAAGTAGGAAAAAGCACATAGCAGCCAAACAACTCAGGTCTTTGCTGTTTTTCTCCTGAGACAAGAAGACTTCCTCCACTAGATGCAAGATAGAAGGACCAATGGCATCTTGCAATGATGGATCGGTCAGAGCCTTGGGAATCAGCCGGGCCCCAGGATCTGTCCAGAGTCACCAGTGCTCTCTGACACCTGCGTAAATCTCATTTTAACATATTTCAAACTAAGAAGTCACCAAAACTGAATTTCCAAATTAAGCTCGTAGTGTGCCTTCTCTCAGGTAAACAAAACTCAGTGTTTAGAAATATTGCTTGGGACTTGAAGTTCCAGCAATAAGCTGAATATGAACAATGGCATTAATAATACCTGGGCTCCCTCCCTCCTGGGGCCACCTTAAGGACTGAATGAGATAATATGTGTGAGGATAGAAAAAGATGCAGTTTTATAGAAAGATAAGTGTTTACTATGGTTCTCCTCGAACTCACTCAGAAAGACCCCATCTCTGAGCCTTATAAGCTATGCCTGAGCCTTGGTTTTCTCACCTATAGAATGGGGACAAAGATACCCACCTCACAGGTATTATAAGAAGTTCCAAAGAAATAATTTCTAAAGCTTTTAACCTCAAAGTCTAGGTGAGTGCTAGCTGTTGCCCTCATAGATGTTAATAGGCCTGGGAGAGAAAAAGGAAACTCCTGATCTTCCATCCCTGATGAGACCACCAACCACCACACCAAATCTGATGGGGGTCTAGGACTCCTGAGATCTTAGGTGTTGGGTGCTCGCAGTCTGAATCCCCAAAGTAACTGTGCAATTTTCCTCTAGAGGGAGAGTTATTTCATAGAGATTCCCAAACTACAAGCCAAGGAGGAATTCTTCACTCAGTAATGCACATGCCCATTTAGCACACACACACACACACACACACGCCCCTATTTGAGCATTGATAAACCAAATCTTCCCACTTACCACATGGCCAAGTCTGGCCAGATTTTTGTGGGTAGGGACATTGATGGGCCCCCTGCAGGAGTTAGAAGCGGGAGCTCCCCTGTGTCTGCAGCAAAGTCAGGAGGAAGAAGGTGGCCTTCTCAGGGCCCCTTAGCTGGATTTGGAGATAGAGGCGAGAATCCAAGTGAACAGCACTAAGCTCACCTGATTCCACTTCTGATAGCTGCCAGTTACGTGACAAGACCTTTCCAAGCCTCTGATTGGTCATCCATAAAACAGGGAGAATGATACCCACAGCACTTCCCTCACAGGGTCATTATGAGGGTCAAATGCAATATTGCACCAAAGGGACCTGAAACCTTAAACCTTCCATGTAACTGTGTTATTGTCATCATAATCATCACTTCAGCCTGCCCTGCTTTGTCAGAATTTCTGCCATTTTTTTCCCCATAGGCTGCCTTGACCTGCAAGCTCAGGGTCCTTTAGGGCTAACCTTTCTATAATTCCTGGTCTTCAATCACCATCATAAGCCTATTTATTGCTACATGAGCTGGCCTGTCTTGGCCACTTGGTGATGATTGTGATGACAATTACTAAAACCCCAAAGATTCTCTGGGGCCTGACCATAGTTTCAAGCCCAAGGAGGACAAACACCTGAATGTAGGGAAAGCACCATCAATATGATGTGTCTTGGGAGCGGGACATTTCCGTAGATCTATGGAGACACCCAATGCTCATCCTCCATGAAAATGGAATCATTTCTAATTTAGCATAACCCTAACCCTGGACTCCCTGAGCTAGTTAAGTACTTTCCCAAATTAATCCAATTTATACCTTCCCTTGCAAGGGGAAAGCTGCTTTAGAATGGCATTAGGACTTAAAAATGACTGAATTACTTGAATCTAAATTATTTGGATGGGTTGCATTCCTGGACAAAGGAAGTATGAGTCTCACTAGTCCTGGGCAGACCATGGCAGGAGATGGTTGTCCCAGCTTGGACATCACATTTTGAGGACATTGACAAGGATAGATATGTGGATTGTAGGTCGGGATCTGGAAAGAAAAGTGGACTTATTTTTTTCACTTTTTAAAATTTATTTTATTCCCCCCAATTACTTGTTAAAATAATTTTAACTTTTTTTAAAATTCCAAATTCTATCCCTCCCTCTCTTCTCCTCCCACCCAGTAAGCAATCAGCTATAGTTATATGTATGTAATCATGTTAAACATTTCCACATTATTCATTTTTGTACAAGATTCAAATAAAAGAAAGAAAGTGAAAAATAGCCTGCTTCAGCCTGTATTCAGACAATATAAGTTCTTTTTCTGGAAGTAGATACCATGCTTCATCATTAGGCTTTCCAGAGATTGTCTTGGATCATTGTATTGCTGAGAATAGCTAAGTCATTCATAGCAGATCATGATACAAGGCTGCTGTTACTGTGTACAATGTTCTTCTGATTCTGCTCACTTAACTTTGCATCAGTTCACATAAATGTTTCCAGGTTTCTCTGAAATCATCCTGCTTGTCATTTCTTACAGCACAGTAATATTCCATTACAATCATATACCACAGCTTGTTCCCCAGTTGATGGGCATCCCTTCAATGTCCAGTTCTTAGCCACCACAAAAGGAACTGCTATAAATGTCTTTGTACAAGTAGGTTTCCCCCTTTGGTAGAATGTCTGTGGGATCTAGACATAGAAGCCCATTCCTTCACTTTACAGATGGGGAAACTGAGGCCAAGAGAAGTTAAGTGACTTGCCTTCTATGGTGACTGAGGCAGAATTTGAATACAGGTCATAGGATCAGAACCGTAGACTTAGAACTAAAAGGGACTCTAAATTTTCAGATGAGGAAAGTTAGGTCCAGAGAAAAGATGGGATTTCTAAGCTCATAGGATCATAGATTTAGAATTGGAAGGCACCTTTGAGGTCATCTAGTCCAACCCTTCACTATACAGTAGAAAAAACCTGGGGTCCTCAGAGGAAGAGAAATGACTTGCCCAAGATCACACAGGTTACAGAATTCAAACTCGGGTCCTCATCCTCTAATTCTTCAGCTATACCATCCCTTCCATCCCTCCATACACTTATGGATAGTCTTTGTAAGCTGCTATGGCTACAAAATATCCATCACAACATGGCAGAGGGGATGCTGCGCCTGTGTCAAGTTAGCCAGTCTGGTCTTAGGGGAAGAGTCTGTCACTGGGCCAGGACCCTAAGTCATTGGTTGCACATACTGGACCTGGCACTGTGCTGCTACAGACTGAGAGAGCTGCTGCTCCATCATGGGACATCCAGGAGCAGAACACCAATTGAGATATTGTAGACAATGATCATTCTTGCCTTCACTGAATCATTATTTGATAAGCTTAAGAAAGACAAGGTCGGCCATTGCATCTGGGGCCATCTCCAGCTGTCCTGATTTATATCTGGCCACTGGACCCAGATGGCTCCAGAGGAGAAAGTGAGGCTGGTGACTTTGCACAGTCTTGCTTCATGTCACAGATCAACCTGATGTCATGGTCCTCTTCTAGAACGAAGGACAAACAACAACAACATTTGATAAGCACCTCCTTTATGTGAAGCTTAGTGTTTAGCACTAGGGCAAATACAGAAGGAGTGAGGCCACCAGTCCTAGCCTTGGGGGCTTGGTGGTTTCCCATGCCATTGCCACAATGCCCCTCAGTCAGCTTACATTTACTTTGCATGTACTTTCTTGGGGAAACCGAGGTCCAGAGGAATAAAATGACTTACCCAATAGTACGGCGCCTTCTCCAGCAGGATGGCAGCTCCCCAAGGGCAGGGCCTTCTTTCCTTTTCATCTCTGTCCTCAGCCCAAGGAGCATCTAGTACCTAGAAGGCAATTAGCAAATGGTTGTTAATTGATTGATTCTCTGAGCCAGGTGCTGCCTCCCCAACAAGGCTGAGGCATTCTGGGGGAGGGGGGCGGGGGGCAGGACAGGCTCCACATTCAATAGGATGAATGAAAGCAGCGGAGCTGTAGCCACCCTGTGCTGGCTACATGAATTAACCCCTCCTCTCTCCCACTCACCCAGACATGACTTCGTTTTTTTTCCTTCCGGGATTGTGACTTCGCTATGTCACTGCCATAAAGTCATGAGAACCTAACAGGAAATGAAGTTTGTCTATCGCCCCTCACCCTGTATCCCTTCAGAGATGTTGTCACCCACCCCCTCCATTCTTCAGATAAAGTAACTGAGGCAGGGAGTGGGGTTCAAGGCCACATGGTTCATCAGTGACAGGGCTAGGATTAGACCCTGCTTGTCTATGTAGAAATTAAACTCCCTGAACGATAGTCTAACCAGTCTACAATTTCTTGTTATTATTGAGAGACAATATGGTGTCGTGGATAGAGCCCTAGACTTGATGAATGGGAGCTTTGGGTTCAAATTAGAGTTCTGACACTTAGCTTGGTGATCTTGAACAAATCAGCTAACATCTATGGGCCTCAGTTTCCTCACCTGTAAGGGGGCTGGAATAATAATACCTTTTAGACTTATCCCCACAAGGTCATTCCAAGATTCAGTGAGAGAAGGTAGAAGCAAAGCAGTTTGCAGGTCAAAGAATTATGCAAATGTCAGCTAAGATTCAATTCAAAACTCCCTGTCCAAAGCAAACACTGGCTCTCCAAAGCTACATTTTCTTCCCAGGTAATAATTCAGCTCTTACATAGCTCAGCTGGAATCTGGTCCCTAAAGGTCAGGGCTTTGAAAATCCTTCTGCCAAACATATTCTCCCCTAATTTTCTAATCCAGTGGAATTCTAGCATCGGTCCAGGTTCTTTCCAACTTAAATGCATCCACATGGTGATTTTAACTAACTTATGTTCCAAAAAGGTCCCTAGCTTCCCTCCTTTTAACGAGAGTCCCATTTTGGCAGGATTCTCTAGAAATTACTGCCAGAACAAATATTCAAGTTTAGTTACTAAGTTTAGAACAACTCAGGCTCTGAAACTAAAAGAATGCCTCGCCACCAGGAACACTGAAGAAATCAACCAATAGACAGGGGCTGGATTTGGAGTGAAATCGGGCACTGGAGGCCTGCAGGCCCCTCACAGCCAGGACACAGGGGGCAGGGGGTGGCTGGATCTGATCCTGGCCACCCATATCAGTGGGAGGTCCCATTTCTCCCACCAGCTGGTTGTACTTGCTCAAACGACCCCACTCCCACTAAATGAAGAGTTGAGAGGTTATTTCCTGCCCTCTGCCAGGCCCCTTGCAACAACATCCAGACAAATTCCAGGGATGCTTGTGTTCAATTTAGTGTGAATTAAATGCAGATGAGGAGATCTAGCCCAAAGAGAAGGAAACTATTTAGTTTGACTTTGGGGGAGACCTGGAGATGTGTGTATGTCTGTGTGTGTGTATGTGAGTGTGTGTATGTGACTGTGTGTGTATGTGTGTATATGTGTATGTGTCTGTGTGAGTCTATGTGCGTATGTCTGTATGTATGTCTGTGAGTGTGTATGTCTGTGTGTGTGTGTGTGCTGGGATACACAAGCAATACAGAAATTCTCAGTCATTCAGGGCCTCTCCCCTGCAGAGGGGCTTATGCCATGGGGTGTGGGGTGAGTGAGACATCAGTAAACCAGAGGCTAACAAAATGTCACCCAATGAGTTGGAGGAAGTAAGGCTATTTAGTCTCAGCAAAGAGAATGCAGAGGGACCATGCTGCCTGTACTGAAGGATCTGAAGAGTCTCTATGGGGAAAACAAGCCTATCCCCTGGGCTCCTTCCCTGCTGTCTGCAAACTTGCCCACAGCTCCCCACCCTGAAAGAAACCTCACCAGTCCCTACAATCCCCCACCTTTCCTCTGACATCTCACCTTCCTTTCTTAGCCAAACTCCTGAAAAAATGAGTCTACACTCCCTGCCTTCCCCTCTTCCCTCACTGGGTCTGCAGTCAGGCGGTCACCATTCCCTCACTCAGCTGAAACTGCTCTCTCTGAAGATATTGGTATAATCCTTTGGTCTTTTCCATCCTCATCCTGCTCGCTCTCTCTGAAGCCCCTCACACAGCTGACCAGCTTCTCCTCCTGAGCATTTCCATCTCTCCTCCCTGGGTTCTGAGGACACTCTCCCCCTTGGGTCACCTCCTAAGTGGCTGACTGCTCCCTCTCATTTCCTTTACTAGATTTCATTTATTTCATGGTTTCATCGGTTGGTGAAGCCCAGGACTGCCCTGGGCCAGTTTCTTTCTGCCTCTACTCTCTTGCTGTCCTTAGCCCTTACATGAATTAATTGACTCTGTGTGGAGGATCCCCTATCTGGATATCCAGCCCCAGGCTTCCTCTTTGATCTCAGCTGTCTGTTGGGCATTTCAAAGCTCATGTGTCAGGACATCTGAAGGTTAGCATGTCCAAAGCAGAGCTCACCATCTTTCACCAAAAATCCTCCCCCTTTTCACTTCCCTATTTCTGCTGAGGGCAGATCCTTCTGGTAACCCAGGTTGTTAACCAGGGCCAGCCTTGACTTCTCTCTCCTTTATTCCACATCCTGCCCTTCCCTCACCCATCCACCCCACCACCACCCCCTCAGCTTCTTAGCACCTCTCAGGAATATGCAGAGAGCCTACTGATTGGTCTCCCCAACTCTAGTCTCCCCTTTCTCTAATCCTTCCTCCTGAAGTCTCCAGAGGATTTTGGTCAAAGTGTGGGAAGATCTGATTGCTGCCACCCTCACTGAACAAGCTGTCTTGGCTCCCTAGTAACTTAGGGACCAAGGTCTGCTTCCTTCCTTGGGTGTTTAGCAGCTTCCCAGTCTGGTCCAGCCTTCCTTCCCAGCATTCACAGTTCTAGCTCCACAGGCTCTTCTGCTGTTCTTCACACATGATCTCCCATCCACCCATCTGCCTCCATCCCTCCTCCTCTTCACATCCCTGATTTCCTTCCAGCCTCAGCCCAAGTTCCTGCCTTTGCCAGAGGTCTTTCCTGGTTCCCTCTCCTTAGCACTGGACTGAGCCCTGGGGACACAAATTCAAGCCAACAAGACTGTTCCACCTTCAGGGAGCTTACATTCCAGGTAACTGGAATTCAGGAGGGAGAAGGGGAGCTGAGGGACTGGGCCTGGAAGAGGGAAAGAAGGCGTCTGTGGAAAAGATGGAGAAGTCCTGAGAGTGAGTGGAGCCAGAGGTAAAGAGAGCAGGCCAGGCCCCCTGTGAGATGGCCGCCCTGGTTTGAGTGTCATCAATCAGGAGAGGGGATCTCAGGGCAGAGATGTCCCAGGGCAGGAAGGTCAATGACGAGGCTGTGGAGAATCAATCTGAGAGAACTGGGACCAACGACAGCGGGCACACAAGAGATGCATTTGGTGTCCAAGGACCTAGTTTTAAATCGCAGCTTGGGCACTGGCCTGTGTGACCTTTGGCAAATGAGTTCCCTCCTCTGGGTTTCAATTTTTAGAGGTAGCTAGGTGGTGAGGTACAGAGTGCAGTGACCTAGAGTCAGGAAGACCTGAGTTCAAATCCAGCCTCAGACATTAGCTAGCTGTGGGGTGCTGGGCAAGTCCATTAGCCTGTTTGCCTCAATTCCCTCAGCTATAAAATAGAAAAATAATAATGGCATCTACCTCCCAGGGGGTTGAGAGTACCTGATGAGATATTTGTGAGTGCATAGCACAGTGCTTGGCATGTAGTAGGTGCCATATAAATGTTAATTGCTTCTCCTCATCCCCTCCCCCTCCTCCTCCTCTTCCTCCCTCTTTCTCCTCCTCCTCCTCCCCCTCCTCCCCCTCCCCTTACTCCTCCTCCCCCTCCTCCTCCTCCTCTTTCTCCTCCCCTCCTCCTGCTTCCCCTCTTCCTCCTCCTCCTCCTCCTCCTCCCCCCTCGTTTTCCCCTCCTCCTCCTCCTCCTACTACTACTATTACTACTACAAGACTTCTAATGTCCCCTTCAGCTTTCAACCTCTGATCCTATAAAAGATGCAGACTGAAGCTAAATATAAGGAAAGGCTTTCTCACTATCAGACTTGTCCCAAAGTAGAATGGGCCTTTTGGGGGTGATGGTCAAGTCCCCTCACTTTAAGCAGAGGGTGGATGGCTGGTTGTCATCCATGTTATAAAGGGGATGAATGCAGGTGGTCCTACATAGACTCAAGAGTCCCCATCAAGTCTGAGATTGCGTGATTCAGAGAAAGTCCGGACAGGGCCATCACCATGTTGGTGAATGTAGGGAGCGTTCTGACCCCCACTGGAGGTGTTCCTCCCCCCCCCCCCCCCAGCTCCTTTGGTTTTTCTAGACCTCCACAAAGATGCTGAGGCCTCCAGTAGCACAAATTTCCTGCCAATGGTCCAATGGCATAGGTGCCATATTCTGTTCCCTCCCCGGGTATGCTCCTTATGATTCCAATGTACACAGAAAAATAAGTGTTTTGCCAAACAAATTTATCAGAGAAGCCTCTAATTGGCCCGTGGGAGTAACTGTAACTCTAGGCTATCAATACAGGCTTGAAGCAAAGCTTGTTCTCCATAGGAGGAACATGATAATCATACAAATTGTTTCTAATGGGAAATGTCATTAAAGGCGCCAAAGTGCTTATTAGGAGTCATCCCAAGAAGCGTGGAATGTGTCCCGGGCCTGACAGAGCTCAGCTAAAGCAGCAGCATCTCAGGCGCTCGCAGATTTGGGCCTCTGGCTGTGCCCTCCCTTTTTATCCCATTGTTTCTATGGCCCCCAAAGCTCTGCTCTCTCTGCCAAAGAACAAGTGCTATCACAGGGCTTAGTCACAGACACGGCAATTCTATTTTGGAACAAAGGCTTTCTAAGAAGTCAAGCATGGAATGACTGTGATGGGCGTAACATCAAATCCTTCACTGCTCTTTTTAATAAAGTGAAGACTGAAGTGCTCCAAGACTTCCAATCCCCAGCCCTATAGACGTGGCACAGCACTCCTGCAGCCACTGCAGATTAATCAGGTTTTTCCCTTAGTCCAAATAGAGAGACCAACTAATCAATCAAATACTGTTTGTTATTGTTGTGTTCTATTCTTGGTGACCCCATTTGAGGCTTTCTTGGCAGAGATACTGGAGAGGTTTGCCATTTCCTTCTCCAGCTCATTTTATAGCTGAGGAAACTGAGGCAAACAGGGTGAAGTGACTTGACCAAGGTCACACATCTAGTAAGACTCTGAGGCCAGATTTGAACTAAGGAAGAGGAGTCTCCTGATCCCAAGCCCAGCACTCTTTCCACTACACCACCAAGCTGCCCTAAACAATACTAAGTACCTGATATAAGTCAGGCATGGTGCTAAATACTGAAGGGTTTCCCCTGGTTATTTTACTTCTGGGCTACCCAGGCAGCACTAAGGCTGTTCTCTCTCCTTCTGAAAACACAATCAACCCCTCTTATTTTCTAGCCTCTAGGGCCTTTTGGCACTAGACCCTTGAGTCTATCTAGGACCACCTTCTTCTCATGTCTAACATCCTGCTCGTGGGGATTTGCCTCCTGCTTATAACCATGTGTCTTGCCACTGCCCTTTGGGTTATGTATAATTACTATTCCCCTTCCATCACAGTGTGTCATGACCCCATGGGATATCACTGGGCCATGAATGGTATGAGCAATTGTATCAGTAGGCAGTGTGTCGTCATTAAAAGCACTGAGAGCAGCTTCCCAAAGATTACATAGTCCACTTTCTTCCTCCTGCTCAACTCTGGTAGCCAATTTACTATCAACATATGGTGGATGGAGAGTTGGACTGACACCAGGAAGCCTGGGGTTCAAATCCTGCCTCAAATACTGTTTGAACCTGGGCAAATTATTTAGTCTCTTTAGGTCTCAGTTTCATTGTCTATAAAACCTATCATCCCTATCATTTTTCGAAGCTGTAGGTACTTATGGCTACATGGAAACATATCTATTGAAAAATGAGATCAATTTATAAATGTAGCTATTTAGATATATGTATACATATATGTGTATAGTGGATAGAAAACCAGTCTTGGAGCAGGTTCAAGCTCTGAACCACCAGGCTCTCTTGGAAGCTCTCTAAGACTATGTGTTGTTAAGAAGATGTTTCTGTACATTGGTAGAGGGAGTTTTCTCACTGGAGATCACAGGTTTTGGATTAGGGTTAGTCCCTATTTGTGCGTGGAGGGGAAAGAGACAGAGAGAAGGAGAGAGAGAGAGAGAGAGAGAGAGAGAGAGAGAGAGAGAGAGAGAGAGAGAGAGAGACACTTCTTAGGTCACCTGTCCATCTAAAATTATAGTCTATTCCAAAATGAACCTTTTATCCACTGTGTGTTTCCAGGATGGATGGTTAGATAAATTTCCTTCACACTGATACGGAATTTCCCTGAGGGGGTTTATAGTCTTCCAGGATTTATAAAAATTAATACAATGGAATCTTTGCATAGGAATACTAGAGAACCTTCCATAGGGATTTTGATTGTTTATATTCTCTGCAGGGAATATTCCAAGAAGACACAATGAAATGCCATTAGTGAGCATGACTGTTTCAGGAGAGCCTTCAATGCTGCACTGTTTTTTGTTTTTTTTTCCTAGTGAGTCAAGAGCTTAAAAAGAGTAAATGAATAAGATCACAGGATCGGATATGTTCTCTATTTCTCTGTTTAGTTACATCAACAAGAAACCCTATTCCGTTATTGAAAAATTCTATGCAACTTTGTCTTTGCCCTTCTCACATTTCCATAAAGGATCCCATCAATTTATTCAAAGACCGTTCTTCAAAAGATTTTGTAGAAATGGAAAGAAAATAAGCTTATGAATTGGTCATTGTTGATATGTTCTCAATCACCTTCTTGTTTTACGATAGAAATGTTAGTCATAATCTTTCATGTTCTTTAAAAATCTTTCCCTGTTTGAGATATGTTAACAACCAAGCCTTGAATGCCTTAAAAAATAAAGCTGGCCAAAGCACATGTTTCTTCTGTATTTATTTTGCCAGATCCAACGATTTTTAATGACTTCATTTTTGTAATGGTCACTGTTAATTCCTCACAGCATACACTAGGGGCTGAGGGGGTAGAATCCAAATACAAGCCCCACTTCGGCTTTCTGAGCCTCAGTTTTTCCAGCTGTGGAACAAGAATGATGGGGCCCTTCTGTCTCTAAATCTATATTCCTAAATTTGTTTTCTATGTATTTTTGCTGCCATAAATTTCTCAATTTGCTACACACACACACACACACACACACACACACACACACACACACACACATTCACATCTATATATAGGCTAAGCACTGCTCTATACATATATTTGTACATGTATATGTAAAAACCAATGCTTAGCATATACACATATGCATATGTGTGTGTGTGTGTGTGTACGGGTAGGGATAGCAAAATGAGAAATCACACAGAAGCAGTGTGGCTCAGGAATCTGAGGGCTATCATTACAAATCTGCTGATGCTCCAGCCCATGTGTTTCCCTGCCCTTAGTAGGTCTTCAATAAATGTTTATTGAACTGAATTTTGCCTTGTCACAGGCACGAAATGCTTTAACATGTAAGGTTTCCCATACAAAAATTAAAAGGAAAAATACATGGCATGATATGGAAAGACTGCCAGACTTGGGACCTCAATGCCGGGGCCAGCTTGGCCCCTCCACAGGCATAGGGAAGTTAGTATCCAAACAGTCCATCACAGGTCATTCATTAAGCATCTTTTCTGGCTGGGCCCCTGATCCAGGCTGACAGTGGCTTAACTCATCTACAGCATCTTGGCCAGCTCTAGAATTGTTTAAGTGTGCTCAGCATCCACCGATTAAGTTGAAATAACTGCACATCTCTGTGAAAAAGAAAAGAAACGTGGGACAGGAATAATCCTCCTTCCCCAGTCAAGTACCTTTTATGTTTTAAATACAAAGCACTATTTAAATATGAGCTTTTCATAGTCAATAACAGTCTTGGGAAAGGAATTCCACTAAGCCAATAGAGCTGAAGTCACTATAAATAGGCTGCTTTTTGGAGAAGGAGATGAACGAGTAACATTTTTTCGGGCAGTGCCAATGAGCCATTCCCATTTTCTCCCTTCCCCCACCCAGTTTCTCTTGCATTTAAGTTCCCCTCTGACTCTCTGGCTTCTTGTCTGTCCAACCTTCCCCTGGCATTAGGCACAAGCTCTTCCACTGTTCACAAGCCTGCCCAAATGTCTCCCAGCCTTAAAAAAAAAAAAAAAACAACCTTTTTCACCGGACCTTGTCATCCTCTCTCCTCTCCACTGCCAAACTCCTGGAAGAAGCAATTTACAGTGATTACCTCTCCTTCCTAACATCCCACTCATTTCTCAGCCTCAGGTAATGCGGTTTATGACTTCAGCATTCACTGAAACTTCTCTCTCCATGGCCGGCAATGATCCCCTGACTCCTAAGGGGGTGGCCTTTCATCAGTCCTCAGCCTTCTTGATATCTCAAAAGTTTCTGATGCCTTTGAGCACAGCACATGCCCCCAAACCCACCCACACGCCCCTTCTGGATGTTCTCTCCTCTCTCACCTGGCTCTGCTTCAGAGTCCCCTTTACAGAAGCATCATCCATGGGTGTGGTCCAGGACTCCACCCAGGGCTTTTTTCTCTTAGTAACCTTTTCAGCTAAAGTTCCAGGATCATCCCTATGCACAAATCTCCCCACTGACTTGTTGGAACAATGTTGATCTGTGCAGCCCCCAGCTGAATGCAAACTCCCTGAGGGAAGGGACTACGGAGTTTTGTCTTTGTGTTCCCAGCCTGGTATGCAGTAGGCGCTCAAAAATGTTTATCAAATTGAAAGTGACTTTACAGTTCATCTCCCTCATTTCATAGATAGTGAAACTGAGACCCAGGTAGGTGTGGAGATTTCCCCAAGGTCACACAATAGAAAAACTAGGATTTGAACCCAGGCTATTTGACTTCAAATTCAGCCCTTTCCACTGTACTAGACTGTCTATGGTTATGGCATGAAGCAAAGAGCTTAAAGTGTTCTTGAGACCATCTGTCAGTCAGTTGTGATAATAGCCAATTATAGCCAGTACCTTGATCACAGGCTCATTGTGGGGTTCAATTGAAAAGCCTCATGGAAAGAGCTTCACAAACCATAAATCATTATGTAAAGGCTCGTTATTAGTCAGGAGACTGACGTTGGTTGGGGGCGGAGTGGATTTCATTTAGGCTTTATTTCATCTAAACCATTTTTTTACAGGGTTTTTAAATTTTTATTTTTAATTTATGAAACAAAACAAGCTTTTTTTAAAAAAATTTAAGAATTCTGGACACCTATAGGGAAAACATCTGGACACCTATAGGGAAAACACTAACCCATAGTGAATGCAAGAGAGAGTGGGTTCTTCCTTTCCAGGCCTTATCTCACTTGAGATTCTTGGCATCCCCCCTCATGGGCCTCCTAATCAGGAGCCATGACTTTCTCATCTCTAAGAAGCCAAGGTGTTTGCCTGAAATTCTCAAATGTAGCCCAGAATAGCTCTCCCGAATGATTTTGTGCTTAAGCCGGTCACAGCAATGGCGCTGAGAAGGTGTTAAGAATGCTGGTGTTACACTGACAGTCACAGGTCTCTCTTGGAGCTAAAATCCTTCTGGCTTTGCCTCCTTATTGTTACTTAGAAAAAAAATAAACCCTTGGAAAAATTCCACCAAATGAGAAGACGCTGCAGAGAAATTATCTCAGATTCTGAAGGCAAGTGAGACCTTGGAAAGGAGGAAGGCTTCAGACAGATGGCTGCAGTCACTGTCCCCAATTCATTTCAGGCTTTCTTTTCTCATTGTCTTAAAGACAAATATTCAGAACAGAAGTCCCGAGGGAGAAGGGATGTCAGAGCATAGGTGGACCTCAGAGGCTTTCTGGCCCAATCCTCTCCTTTTATGAATGAAGAAAGTGAGGTCTAGAGAAGATAAATGACCCACCCAAGGTCACATAAACAACCATTAGGCAATAAGTGTTTATTGTATGCCCACCATTATTACCAGATCCAGGCTCATCCCTGGGGAGGCACTGTCCCTGCTCCCAAGGAATTCACATTCTAAAGAAGAAGCATTGTTCTTACAGCTTTTTCACATTACAATCCACACAGAGTATAAGGGAGAAGAAAATCTCAGAGGGAAAGCACTAGTCCTGGGGACTACTAGGAAAGGCTTCTTGCTGAAGGTAGGAGGCCAAGGAAGCCAGGAAGCAGAGATGAGGAAGAAGGGCACTGCAGGCAGGTGGCACAGCAGGGGAAATGTCCAGAGTCCAGGGATGGAGGATCTTGTGTGAGGAGCAGAAGGAGGGGGCTGGTGTCACTGAATCCCAGAATACATGGAAGGGAGTCAGAAGATTGGAAGGGGAGGAAGGAACCAACTTATAAAGGGCTTTACAAGTCAAGCAGAAGATTTTATATCAGACCCAGACAAGTCTTCTAACTGCCAATTCAACTTACTTTCTGCTCTCCCACACTGTCCAGCCTGGATGAGGGCCCCTGGACCACAATTCCAGCCTAGCTGAGACTATCCAAGGGACCGCTTAGCAAAGAGCTAGAAGCAAGTTGTGATCCACAAGCAGGATTCTACTCATCCCTCCCCATCACAATGACTTAGGCTCTGTGCAGTCTTCCAGAGAGGAGGGACCCTTCTGCTGCTGGAGGCCAGCCCATCCCATGGGGACAGCTCCAGTTGTTAGTAGTCCTTCCTGAGTGCAGTCCTCAATTTCTCCCCTTGAATCCATTCTGTTTTCATTCATGTCTCCTTAAATTGTTTCTAAACAAACTTCTGAAGTTCTTTCTTCTAAAATTCAGTTCTGGGTGTTCTGTTGGAGGAAAGGCATTGACAAGCTGGAAACCATTCAGAGGAAGATGACCAAGACAAGACAAGGCATCAACAAACTGAAGACACTCTGGTCCTCTCTCCTCTGGCCAGGGCTGAGAACACAGCATCTTCCCCTCCCCGGCCCAAGATCCATTCACTTTCAGAGATACGTCAACACTGAGCTCAAAGGCCACCCAAATGCCCAAAGGTTGTCTGGGTATGTTTCCCCCCTCTTGAACTTGTGAAGTTATTGGGGGGTGAGGGCTAAAGCAAGTGTAGGGAGACCAGGAGATCCTCACAAGGGGAAAGCACAAATCTCTGAGCTATCAGTAAAGGGGAAGGAAAAGGAGAGGGAGGGGATGGAGGAGAGGAAGACGCCGGGCAGTTTGTATCCTATGTTCATTGCTCAAAGGCAAGATGAATGGGCTGCCTGCTCTAGTCTTCCATGGAGGTACAGATTCGAATGCGTTTTTCCCTCGGGGAGCTCATGCTGCACCTTTTGGCTAGAGAATGGACGTGGAAAGAGGACTCTGTCCGGACTCTCTTCAAGCCCCAGCTGTGCTAGTTGCTTCCTGTGCAAAATGAAAACTTCCTTCTAAGGGACTTTCTGGCTCTAAATCGTGATCCTGTGATGTTGTCTCTTCCCATTTCTGGAACTCAGTTTCCTCACCTGTAACTAAAGGGGGATAGGTCAGATGATTCTTCCCCAGCTCTAATCTCATGCCTGAGGAGATTAACCCACATGAAGCCAGCAGTCAATTCAAAATAGCATCATGTGTGATTAAAGACTGAATTGTGTGGGGACAGCCTCAGGATGCGAGAATTCAGAGGAGAGACATCACCAGGCCTGGCACAGAGCAGAGGCATGCAGCTACTGGGGCTTGAACCTGGCACTGAAGGATGTGAGGAGGCAGGTCAGGACACCAGCCTCCTCCACTGAGGAGAGCTGCCTCCTGAGGGGAGAAGCTGTGGAAAATAAAGCCAGAGCAAAAGGCTCCTCCATGCCCATCTACAAGGCACCACGGCAGGAGACATCTAGTCCAAGCACCTCGTTTTAAGGATGAGGCCGCTCAGGCATCGAGTCCCACGGCTCGAAAACTGCTACGGTGGGGCTTGAACCCTGGCCTTCCTGACTCCAAGCCCATCACTTTCCTCCATGTTCCTTGGCCTCTACTTCAGAGGCTCCTCTTTGGTCCTGACCCCCTCTGTTTCCCCTTCACAGAGGAATGTTTTTAGATGCAGAGAATAAAGTCCAGAAGGTGATGAAGGAAACCAGTGGTTATGAAGTAGAGTTCGTATTTTAATTAAAGAAGTTCACTGACTCCGATTTAACTACAAATCGATTGTCCCTATTATGCCCCACATCTATATATAGACATAGACACACACACATGTGCTTATGTCAGGGCATGTTGTCTCTTCAGGCATAATGGAAGTCTTAGAGAAGGGACCTTCATTCTTGTCTTCCTATCCACAGCAGCTGGCATGCGGACTAGCCTGGAGCAGGCCCTTGATTGGGCACCTTCTGCCACTCCGGGACCCCAAGTCCCCAGGCCAGCAGCTGGGGAAAACCTTACCTGTCAGCAATGTTTTGTTTTGTTTCCACTCATCTGAACCAGCTGTGGAGGGAGGGAAATGTGTGTTCTGGGGACTGAGCTCTGAGCAGGGGAAGGATGGCAGATCTGGGGCCTCCAGCAGAATGTGTCTGTCCCTCTGGGCCCCCTCTGAGCAGGTGCACCTGCTAATCAGCTGTCTGATGTGCCTCCCTCACAGGGTTGTTGTAAAGAAACTTTAAAGACATGGCGGTTCTCATTCCTCCCTAGCATTATCTAAGGTGGACGGCAGGGACAGGGGCTCTGAGGGTTTCTCCCATAGGTTCACCCAGGGGACCAAGAACTTTTGAAAGACAGATTTTGATAACTGTGTTTCAATGTGACTGGCTTCTCTTGTAACAGCCTGTAATTTGTGTCCTTAACCATGTGATTGTGAGAAGGAGTTCCTGGGCTTTCCCAGCCTGCCCCCATGGGCCGGTTCTCCAAAGGGTGAAGAAGCCCTGCTCCAGGCCAAAAGAGGCAGGAAGAGCACTGACCCCCACAGAGTGGGCACACAATCAAAGCAGGCATCAACAAGATCCTTCTGTGGTCCCATATTCCGCCGGGTTTGCAGGGCGTGCTCTGGGCGGGGGCTATTTCCTGTCCCTGAGATCTCCGCTCTGACTGAGGGCTTTGGTGAACAATGGCCATGTGTGTCTGCAGCATTTCCCAAGGGAGGTCAGTCCCAGTTCCTCGCTCTCCTGGCAGGGCTTTAGCTCCTCACAAATGACTAGGTGTTTAAATGTTCTCTGCAGTGTGGAGAGCTAAGAAGGGTGGAGCATGGTGGGGTATGGGAACAGAGATCCTTGGCTCTCCTGCTCGTATTTAGGAGGAATGTGCCCCCCCCCATCACACACACACACACACACACACACACACACTCACACACACATACACTCACACTCACACACATTCACACACACACAGATACACACACACTCACACAGTCTACTTTTCAGAAGGCACATAGGGTGTGTCTACTGAGGCCTAGCACCTTGGTATGAGGGCTGCTCATCTCCCTTCACCCAGCTCTCACCTGTGGCTCCAAGAAGCTGAAGCCCAGGCAGTGGCCAGACCCCAATATAACATTGCAGCAGACCGACTAACCCAGGTTGAGGGTAACTGAGCAGCCCCAAGCCTGTAGGTACATTGGGGGGTAGGGTGTCCACCCCAAGCACATGAAGGCCATGCCCCCGCAGCAGAACAGGCAGATTAGAACATGAGAACAGTTTGTTCCAAGGCCATGAAGCAGGCACTGGGCAGCGCTTAGAGCTTGGTCATACATGGAGACCCCAAGGTCATCTCAAGCCATTGCTTGTCATCCTGACTTTTGTCCTGCCACTGAACCTCAGTGACTCTGCAAGAAAGAGTGAGGTCAACATTTTATGTGCTCTGCTTCACTGAAATCCAATTCATGCACAACTCAAGAAGTCAACCATATCATCGGTCCTCTTCTAAAACGAGGGATGACCTTGTGTGGTACAGAGAGTAGGGGTTAAGTCGTGCTTTGTGATCTTTAACAAATCTTAAACTCCCAGAGCCCTTAGACAACTCTCTGAGGCTATCAGTGATGGAGCACATGTCCATTTAATTGGGAGAAGTCACTTCCTCACCAACAATGCCTTACACCACTGAAATTATAAATCATTTAAAATAAAATTAGAAATGAAAAAAAAAAATCTCAAAGTCTTACATGTCTCATTGATGCTAATTGAAATAAGCTGAAAAGCTCTCCAAATAAGGCACCTGCTATATTTGAGGCACTGTTCTGGGTGCTATAGATGCAGAGACAAAGAGAAAACAGCCTCTGTCCTCATGGAGCTTTCGTTCTAATGGAGGAGCCAAGAAGAGGAGAGGGCATCAAAGAAGCATTTACATAGACCCTACTGTGTGCCAGAAACTATCCCAAATACTTTTTACAAACAACAGCAACTCCGGGAGGTAGGTGTGATTACAGTCCCCATTTTACAGATGAGAAAACAGAGACAAATAAAGGTTGTGACTTTCCTGGGGTTGTTGTTGTTGTTGTCATTTTCAGTCCTGTCTGACTCTTCATGACCTCTTTTGGGGGTTATCTTGGCAAAGATACTGGAGCAGTTTACTATTTTCCTCTCTAGCTCATTTCACAGATAAGGAAACTGAGGCAAGCAGGGTTAAGTGACTTGTACAGGGTCACACAGCTTCTAAATGTCTGAGGCCAGATTTTAACTCACAAAGCTGAATCCTCCTGATTTTATTTTATGAAGAATATCAGATATCCATTTTAAAGTCAGGAGATAAAGAACCACAATTTCCAAACAGATCTTACTTCTAAGGGTTCCTTTGTAAAGCTGAGGCTTGGAACTCCAAACAAGGTTCCCAGGGGATGATGATAATCACATCTGTATGTCACTTCAAGGTACACAAAGAGCTCTTACATATTATATCTCATTTCATCTTTGTAATAGACCTGCAAAGTAGGTGCTATTATTATCCCCATTTTATAGGTGAAACACTGAGGCTGAATGGAGCAAGGAAATAAATGTGTCTCTGCTTCAATCACAGTAATGCAGAAGTGTAATTAGTTCTGCCTTTTTTTTTCTAAATAGTTTTAAAGAGAATAATGGAATGTATTTATGAAACAAACCAGAGGGCTGCTCACTTTGCTGTCAGCCACCATGGATCAGAACAGTCTACACCTCTTCCACGATCCCAGTACCATCTTGCCTTCTTTTCTCCAGAAATCTCTGCTTCCTGGCCACCAGGGCTAACCAAGCTCTCCATCACCTCTTCAGCTCTCCTGCCCATGGGCTGCTGGAGGAAGCCTGCCCACCTCTCAGTGTGTCCTCTTCCCTTCTTTTCTGGGGGCTTTCTCCTTAGTCCTACTCCACTCCCAAACCACATGGCATTTCCTTGCATCAGAAGATGAGCAAAATATCTAAAACCCTGAAGTCTATGATGGTCCAGCTCATTCTGTCGATGACCTAGAGGAGGCATTACAATTTATGTAAAAGGAATCCAAGGCATTCTGGGAGGGAGGACATTATTGTCTAGGGGACTTAAGAAAGGCTTCTTGTAGAAGGTAGGGCTTGAGTTGAGTCTGGGAGGATTCTATGAGACAGAAGGAAGGAGAGGGGGCATTTCAGGCATGAGGGAGAGCCAGAGGAAAGGAACAGAGGCTGGAGAGGGAGTCTCATGTGCACAACGTCATTCTGCAAGCCAGAAAAGCTTAACCACAGTGTGTGCTTGCAGCTTCCAGTGGCATTTGTTTTATTTGAAAGTCCCTCCTTTCCTACACAAATCCTATGGACTAGTCTGACATTGACATGGAGTTTGCCTAGACAATCTCATAGTTCTGCTCAGTACACCATTTCCCCAATGATTTATTCACCCCTTTGCTGACCCTGGATCCCCAGAGAAGCACTCCGGTCATGTAACAATCCAATCTTTTCTTCCTTCTCTCTGTGGCTAATCAAAATCCCATGCGTTCAGGCTCCTGCCAATCCTGTGACGGTTCTCAAAATTCCCTAAGGTCCTCGAGGATCCCTCGGTATGTGTGACAGGCTCTTGCTTTCAGTAGGCAGGTTCTCACCTCCCAAGTTGTCCTTGGATTCATTAAGAATGACTTTGTGGCCAAGTGGAGTGGCAGAACCACCGAGAGGGCTTGAGCAGAAGGCTACCACCTTCTGGTGATTATTGGGGTGGCTATGTTTGCTGCTCAGACACCTCCCCAGATGAGGACATGCATTGGCTCACTCCAGGGGAGGCTCACATACATTACTTAAGAGTTGAAAAATAAATATCAAAAGTCAAACTGTGTTTATGAAGCAGCAATGGCAGCTTGGATTCTCACTCAGTGTTTGCATGTAGGCTTCCAAAACAGTCTCTGTGCAGTGTGTGACAGGGCTCCTTTAGGGCTTTCAGAGATTACCAGAAGCGATAGTTCATGAGCACCAGAAGGCCATGGGGCACCACAGTGCTTGGAGTCCTGGACCTAGAGTCTGGAAGACCTGAGTTCAAGTCTGCCCTCAAACATGGACGAGCTATAAGACCCTGGGCAAGTCACTTAACCTCTGCCTCATTTCCTTAGTTGCAAGATGGAGCTAATGATAGCACCTCCCTAGCAGGCTTGTTGTGAAGGTCCAGTGAGATGGTGATTGTGGAAGTGCTTAGCATGGTGCCCATCACATAGTAGGAACAATATAAATGCTAACTATTAATGTAGTTATCACCACAGCAAAATGCCACAGCCATGGTCTTCTGGGTCTTTGTTTAATGGACTGATTGACCTGAACATGAAAAATGAGAAAGAATTTCATTCATTTCCTCCATAAAGAGGAGTGTGGCATCAAAAGTCAGGAGGCCTGGATCTTCATCCTGCCCTTGCCTCAGACAGTTGGGAACTCTTCAGCAGTCACCCCCTCCCCCAGACTCCTCTCTCTCTCTCTTTTATTGTTGTCTTTAAAACAAGGGACTAAGTAATCTCTCTAGAGGAGGAATGGGGAACATTGCGGGAAGAGCTCCTAAATCCTCTGTACAAGAGCCCTTGATCCCCTCTGAGGTAGTCGGGAAATGTGGGCTTCCCCTCTCTCTCAGTGCACAGGGTGCATCTGTGTGGCTGCCAGCACCAAGGCGAGAAGTGGGTCATCTGGGCTCAGAGCTGTTCCATCAGCTAAGTCCCTTCTAAAGGCAAGAGCCGGGCTTTGCTGCTGCTGGTGGAGGGGGAGGCCGGGCTTTCAGCAAAGCTCTTTACTTCTGGGGCTCATCCTGAAGGACTGATGGAGAACAGAGCCTCCTAGCCCATCTGGAGTATGTCTGTCCTTCTGTGCACTGCAGTGTAAGAAAGGCATTGATAACTCGGCGAGTGTCCAGAGGAGGCCACCAGGATGGGAAGGTCATGGAGTCCATGTCTTATGAGGCTTAGTTAGAGGAACTGGGAAGGGTTAGTCTGGAGAAGGGAAGATGCGGGGTGGGGAGAAGAGGGCGCCTGTGATAGCTTGCCCAAGTACTGAAGGGATGCCATGGGGAAGGAAGGATTAGACATCTGTTGGAGCCCAGAGGTCAGAGCCAAGAGCAGAGAGGCAGACTTCACACCAAGACTAGGTAAGCATTGGTCAAACACAGTGCAGAGGTACTTTTTCAGAGGACTTCAGGCCTGGTCTGGCTTCACAGGTCCCTTCCTGCCATGAAAATCCATGGTCCTGTACGTTATCTACTGCAAGGACCAATGACGTCCAAGCCAGTGTCAAAGAGATGGGACGAGCTGAAGCCTTCTGCACATGTGGGCCTTCAGTGCACAGACAGGTACTTTATAGTGTGACTTCTCCTCAGTTTCTCAGATAGGGAAACTGAGGCTGAGAAGAAACTGGCCCAAGGCCATGCAACACTAGTGATGGAGACAAGCCTAAGACCCAATCCTCTTGCCTGAATTAGTCTACTGTACTCTGGGGCCTCCTCATCAGCCATTCACTGGATAAGCATTTATTATGTTTCTACTGTATGCCTGGTCCTGTGCTAGGTACTAGGGATATAAAGAAAAAAAATGAAATAGTCATTGTCTTCAAGGAGCTTCCATTCTTTTGCAAGGGAAACAAAATATGCACATATATGTTATTTAAAATATAGCTAAGTCATTTCAGAGTTATTGCACTATTGGGGTGAAGGCTGCTGTTGTGTAGGAGAGAACACTGGAGCTGGATCCTGAAGGGATCTGGGAGTTCCTAAAGGTGGAGGGAAGGAGGAGCAATCCAGGTGTGGGATACAGTCAATATAAAACCACAGAGGTGGGAGGTGGGCCCTCATGGAAGAACTTCCAGAAAGCCAGTTTGGCTCTAATAGAGAGAATGCAGAGGAGAGCAATATTTAATCCTAGAAAAAGTGGTTGGCGTCAGACAATATGAAGCCCTTAAGGGGTCACATAGGAGGCAGCTGGTGGGGTCAATGGATAGAGCAGTGAACCTGGAGTCAGGAAGATCTGAGTTCAAATCCAGCCTCAGATACTTCCTAGCTGTGTGACCCTGGGCAAGTCACTTAACCTCCAATTGCCTGACAAAATGGATCCACTAGAGAAGGAAATGGTAAACCTCCCCAGTATCTTTGCCAACAAAATCCCAAATGTGTCACAGAGTCTGAGATGCCTGGGCAGATGCGCACGTCAGGAACATCACTTTGCTATAGTTTGGAGCACCCAAGACAAGACAGGAAGAGCAGTGTGAACCCACCAAGAACACTTTTCGGGTCTCTATTATCTTAGCCGTGGCCCTTCTCACGGTCCTTCATACTATGTAGATTTATCCAATGGAAGCTGCTTGGCAAGCATTGATGCCTCCGTTAGATCTGGACTTCTGCTTTCAGAGACTCCTTGAGTCATGTTTCAGGCCCATCGGTGCTCTCCTGGAAATCTGACCCAAAACAACAAACAGCTATAGAAGTCCATTTGTTACTGACAAAGTCGTCAATAAAAGACCCAATGCATAAGAGGCCAATCTCCTACAATTGTCACCATTCAAAGTTCTGAGAAAATAAACCAATTGCCACTGGTCAAAGCCTTACCTCTCCACCAAGCAGAATGATTTGTCTTCTGCAGCCAAGACTGGCCACTGCATGTCCAAGTTCAGCTGCCATTGAGGGAGACTTTCGTCACATTGTACTCACTGTGCATACTTGTTCTTGTGGTTCTATTTGGTACATTCTGCACCTACATCAGTTCATATAAATCTTCCCACATTTCTTGGAAATTCTTCTTTGTGCGGGTCACTTTTCATGGAACAATCACATTTCACTACATTTGTAAGTCCTAGAGGGTATTCTAGGAGTTAGTGCTTGATTAGCCGCCACCATGATCCGCATCTGAGAACTAACACAGAGTCCTCTGGAGGGCCATGCGGTTGCCAAGACTGATTACAGATTTATCAGTCACCTATGTTAGTGCATGTGCACACACACACACACACACACATATAAACACTCGCACACACACTTTTCATCATTCAGAGGTGTATGTCAATAAATCAACAAGCATTTATTAAGTGCCCAGGCTGTACCAGGCACTATGCCAAGTGTTGAGTATACAAAGCCAAAAGTGAAATGAATCCCAGCTTTCAAGGACCTCGTATTGAATTAGAAATGACCCTCTGTCTCTCCACTCCCACTCACTGGCATCTCCTCATCTGTCACCACATGCTGTCATTCAGGAAGCTCCATACCAGGGCAGTCGGCTTAGTAAACATTTTCATAGGGTTAAATAAAAGGGGTTTTGTTTTGTTGGTGGTGGTGGGTTTTTTTTTCTCCAAAGCAGCAGCATTTGTTGGTATGTAACAGACTATACATGACACCAAATCCCCAAATCCCATCCCCCCAAAAAGACAAAAACTCTTTCAGACTGCTTTCTCTGTCTCTGTCTCCCCCACTCTCTCTTTTTCCTCCCACCCTCTTCTCTCTCTCTCTCTCTCTCTCTCTCTCTCTCTCTCTCTCTCCCTCCCTTCCTCTCTTCCTCTCTCCCTCTCTCCCTCCCCTTCCTCTCTTTTATACTCCCACTCATCTGACCAGAGTCTAAGGATCTCTTATCTGCTCAAGTCTAGAACTCAATACTGTGGTCCACTCTTCTTCCCATTTCCCATTCTTCCACTCTTGCCCCTAAAGCTTCTAGCATTAAAAAGGTATATTAATCACAGTTTCCCAAAGTCTAATGTCCCAATGGTACTGCATTACTGTTCTAAGGCTAATAAATATAATATCAGCAACAACAGAAGGACGAGTTCAGACCTTGGTGTTGTTACACCCCTTCAAACCCCCTTTCAAAGGAAGGTCCAGAGGTATGCTGTCCCTCCATTGCATAAATATCCATGGTTCCCAAAGCTCTGTGCTATGCCTGACTCCCCTTCTTCCACTCCTTTGGCAATTCCATCCCACCTCCGAGGCTTTAGCTTTCACCTCCAAGGAAAGAAAGGTCTTTAGACAGATTTTTCGATGCATTCTGGGCTTCTATTTAAAGGTACTCTTGATCACATGATCCCTTTTAGGGCTGTTAGGAGGATGAAATGAGGGAATGTATGGGAGAGGGCTTGTGGAAACCATCCAAGCTAAGCAAGCAGAAGGGAGCCCACATAAGCACTGCTGAGTGAATAGAGGTGCTGCTGCTCAACAGTCTTCCAAAATGTCATTCAGAGGACTTACATTTTATATGAGCTTTATAATCTCAGCAGCTGGGGGTCAGGGGTGGGGTACCACATTCCAATTTGGGCATTCACTTCCAGGGAACTTTGGAAGCCATGGAAGCAAACCAATTTCTCCAATGATCTCACTGCACCCCACTTTCCTCATTTGTGAAATGAGAGTTTGATGGGGTCCATTCCTACTTAGGTCTAGGATTTTATCAAATTCCCTTCCCTCAGTACCTAACAGGGCATAACAAGGGAGAGGAGCAGGAGGCAGTGGGACACAGAAAAGATTCTAGAAGGAAGATTCAAGAAAGAAGGCTGGGTGTGGAATCTCTGTAGACCTGGGTTCCATACCTGCCTCCAGCATTTTCTAGTTTGGTGACCCTGGGTAATTCACTTGTTTTCTCTGAGACTCAGTTTCTCTTTTGCAGAATTGGAGTCATAATGTCTGGGGCAGCTCTGCCTACCACAGAAGGCTGCTGTGAGGCTAGATTTAGATAATTGGGCATAATGTGCTTTACAAACCCTAAAACACCACAGCATAGTTGGGTTTACTGATAGTATAGGTGTGGAGAAGGGGAGAAGTCATCAGAACTTTATTTCTCATGATGATGCTCAGACCCAGTGAGCATTGCTCATTGGGAGAGACTCCCAGAACTCTTTACATGTTACATGAGGCAGAGGGTATATGGGTGATGGGGCCACAAGGTATAAATGCTGGTTGATTTAAAAGTCTTCTGATAGGTAGAAGTCTGAAAGAGAAGAGAGGTTGACGTCCAAAGATGGGCATGAGAAAGGGAAACAAACCAAGGCTTGGGCAGTCCGAGTCACATTGGACACACAAGCTTGCCATGGCATCTCTGAAGCCAGGAATTCCAATGAGTTGACTATTGACAACTCCAGGGACTCCACCTAAATCAATTCCAGTGTTGGAAAGGTCAAGGAATCAACAGAACCAAGAGAACTCAGACACAAATGTTCTGGTTTCCACACAAGGCAGACTGAAATGAAGCCTAAACTCTCTTTCCACAAGGACATTTTACGCACTCATGGATGAGGGCTGAGGAGACATCTCTGCCTCAACTTTCCCATGTTATTTGCTGGGTAACTTTGTCTAGAATAAATGCTTTGCTGATTCATTTACATTTCACATTTGGTATTTTATTAGACGATCCATGGGATAAATTTAACTTTTAAATGTTCCCAATCTGTGCCATGTAATTATCCAAGAGAAATGGCTCTGGAGTAAGAGAACCACCTTCAGATCTGACCTCTAATATTTCATGTGTGTCCTTGGGTGAGTCACTTAACCTCTGTGGGCCTCGGTTTCCTCATCTGTAAAATGAGGGGATGACCTAGTTGACCTCTGAATTTACTTCCAGTTCTGTAACTATGACTCTAGAATACAAGCAATCCCAAAGCTGAGTGGAAGCAATCCTTTCCTTTCCCGTGTCTTGGCCCTGCCTCAGCTTAGGAATTTAGGGAAGGAAAAGGAAAGCCCTTTTCTTGGCTCCTCTTGTCTGCCCCCTTGGTGGAGGTCTGAAATGGTCACTGAGAAATATGTTTCCTTGAAAAGAAAGGATCAGATCCCTCTCTCAAGCTCTCCCCCTCTCCTCTCCTCTTCTCCCTGTCTCTCCTTTTCTCTCCCTCTCTTTTCTCCCCTTAACCCCTCCTCTCCTCTCTCTCTCTCTCTCTCTCTCTCTCTCTCCACACACACACACACACACACACACACACACACACACACACACACACACACACACACACGCGCTCACGCCTATCACAGACTCTTGTGAGGTTCTCAGATGTTCCTGTCAGTCACGGCCATCACCTCTCTTCATTCATTCTTCCTCAGGGTTCCAAGCCTTTGGTGCTAGAAAGGACAACAGAAGACACCCAGTCCATCATCCAGGAGCCTGAAGCATCCTCATGTCTCCCAGGGAAGGCACTCGAACACTGGCTTGGAGTGTCTCAGTTGGGGAGCACTGAAAGCCCATTCCACAGGTCCCCTCCTTTAGCAAACATTGGTGAAGTCCCTACTGCTTAAAGCAGCTGAATTGGGTGGGGCATTGGGAGAGAAAGAGAAGGCAGATGGAATCCTAGTCTGGGTCACTTTCCTGTATAATGTGACGGGGGTGGACCTTGACCCTAAGCCGGCAGGTGGCCTGAGCTACCCTCATTGAAGGAATCAGCCCAAGTAGAGAAGGGGCCTGATGTCCTCTGCCAGCACCCTGCCCCCTTTCCCCCAGGAGCTGCCACCTTCCAGCAGCCAAAATGGAAACAAAGGGTCTGACTCTAACCTGTGAAAATAAGAGGCAGACAGAGCTTGCCCCTCTCTGGGTGCAGCCCTCTATCCTCCCTGGATCTCCCAGGTGAAAAACTCTATCAGGAAAAGGCCCAGACTTCCCCAGGCGGCCCCACCTGGCATTTCCCAGCTCAGAAGGGGATAGATTATACCCAGATAATACAAAACTCTGAGAACAAGGACTTGGACTCTGACTTGCAGTTGGAAGCATCTTTCTGGAACCAGGTCCCCCAAAAGGCCCCCAGGTCAGCCCAGGTTCACAGTGTGCAATGTTTACAGCCCTTGGAGGCAGGACTCAGTACAGAACCTAAAGAGCTCTGGCTGCTCCAGTGGTCAGCTCCTGCCTAACTTGGGCCAGACAGATCCAGGAGCCAGGGGGCTTATATCACTGCAGGTCAGATGATTGGACAGCCCCCAACCCAAAGGTCATGGGGCTCCTCCCCTCCTAGGGCTCAGCCAGGCCCATCCCAAGGCCCAGAGAAGACTCAGATAGAAGCCTTGATCAGCCCCACCCCCAGCCCCAAGAGGTCTGGCCCATTGCTGGCTCCCTTTGCCTTACTGAACCTTGTGACCCTGACTTTGTCTTTTCCCTTTCCTTAGCCTAAGTTTTCTTTTCTCTAAAACTAGAGGTTTCTACTAAATGGTCCTTGAGGTCTCTGACTGTTCACAATGTGTAATCCATTGTGTTCCTACCTTTTAAAACTGGAAAATAAAGGGATGTCCCCATGGAGGGGAAAAAGCATCAGGCAAACCCAGATCCCAGACTCTAGCCAGGGACTGGGTGTGCCCGGGAATTGTTTCAGAGACTGGGAGCCATATGTCTGGATCACTTTCCTTTCTTTGCTGTTCTCCTCTCCTAGGAGGTCCTGGTCATGGAAGACCGCCTGAATCAGGCCCAATGACTCATGGTCTTTCTCATACCCTCCCATAAAAGGCTCGGCCAGAGAGAGGAAACTCCCTTACATCTGGGCCACTCGTGGGAGGCAGAGGGGAACAAGCTTGGTGCTGGACTGGAAAGGATGGGGAGATTTCCCAGAGCTGCAGGCAAGTCTACTTACTGCAGCATTTGGGTCTTCTCTTGGAGCCTTGAAGTGTCTCCCCAGGACAGAGCTTCATCTGTCTTAGGAGAAGGGGAGGGCACTTAAGCCCCGGGGGATCCCTTAAGGTCAGTTCCAGCACCATTAAGGACACACAGAAACACCTGGGACACACCTCCCTCTGGCACAGCCTCCCCCTCCAGTGGCCAGCCCCCTTCTCTGCCATGGTCCCGGTATAAACTACATTCCGGATCTCCACAGCTGCACTGCCCACCAAGCTCTCCAGCCACACACATCTCCTCCTGCTCTGGGAAGGTGAGTAATTGAAATATTAATCCCGTTTCGCAGACAAGAAAACTGAGGAGTCATTCAGGTCACATGGAGTTAAATCACAGGATCAAGGAGCCTGAATTCAAACTCAGGTCTTCAACTCCAAAGTGAGTTGCTGTTTCCTTCCGACCTAATGGCCTTTCCTGTGAACCTCACCCTCCTTGACTGTGGTGTCTGGGGTGTCTGTCTCTACAGACCAGACTCCTTCATCTTCTATAATACCACAGTGGCCTGTCTCCTTCATTGGCTCTTTCACTCCAAATGAGCAACCCCCACCCAGTCAGTCCTCCTTTCCTCCTCCCCCGCCCCATCCTCATTCCCTTCCCCCTCCCCCTCCTCCTCCTTCTCTTCCCCCTCCCCCCTCCTCCTTCCCTTCCCTCCTCCTCCTTCCCTCCCCCCTCCCCCCTCCCCCCTCCTCCTCCCTCCTCTCCTCCCTTCTTCCCTTCCTTCCTCACAACATGGCTGAAGTAGGGTGATGCCCTTTTGAATGGGAAGAAGGACATGATATTGTGCAGAAAGAAGTGGCAGCCTCTCTGGACAGGAGCATCGTGATCTCCTGGCTTCAATGCTACCACCATTTAAGATAGGTTAGTGACCCTGGGCAAGTCACTTAACCCCATTTGTCTCAATTTCTTTATCTGTAAAATGAGCTGGAGAAAGAAATGACAAAACACTACAGTATCTTTGGCAAGAAAACCCCCAGTGGCTCACAGAGTCAGACATGTGTGAACAATAACAACAAAAATGACACAGTAGAGGGAGAACGAAGCTCAGAGTCTGAAGTCCTGTGTTTGAATCCTGCCTCAGACACTGCATTGTGACCCTGGGCAGCTGCCCAGTTGTCGCTTCTGAGCCTCAGTCTCCTCATGGATAAATGGGGATGAGAGTAGCCTCTGCCTCCCAGGGCTGTTTTCCAGAATCAGATGAGGCAGAAAGTGGGCAATGCTTCTCTGCAAATCTTAAAGTGCTGCCTCAGTAGGTCTAGGTGGCATAATTCTCCCCAGAATCCCATTGTTGTCTGAGGTCAAGGTCACAGCCTCAGAGTCTCCTGAGCCTCCTCCTATTCCTGGAACCTGCTCTCCCAGGAGGTTCCACTTCCCAAATGCCCTTCTCCCTTCCCCCACTGCCCCCAACGTCACCCTCCCGCTTCGGGCTCTCCTCCTCCATCCAGCTGCCATGCCATTGGCAGCAGCAGCCTTTCACTGCTCTAATTTCATCAGTCCAAAAGCATCATGTAGCTTCCCTGGCCCACTGAACAAAGTCTAGACTGCTTGACCTCGCATTCGAGCCTTCCCCTTGCTGCCCCCATCTCCCTTTCCAGCCCAGCCGCCCCCATGTTCCCCCCACCACCACCACATCCTCCACTTTCCTGCCAAACTGGGTTCTTGGCATTTCACAAACACATCTCATGCCTTCCTGCCCCTGTGCCCACCATCACCTAGAGAACTTCCCTTCCCCCACTCTCTTTCTTCCAGCTGAAATTCAATCTATTCTTTATGGTCAAGCTCAGATGTCTGACTCGTGGGTCCCCTCTCCTCCTGCCCAGTGAGAAATGATCCCTCCCTTCTCAGAACCTTCCCAGCATGCTCTAGGGTCCTTTCTATCCTGATCAGGTTCCAGTTGTATGAGAGCCAATTGTGCCCGCGTGGGGGGGGGGGGGGAAGCTCTGGGAAGGGGTGGGGGTGGGGGAAACTGTGAGTTGATAAAATCCTGGATCCGAAGCAGGAAGGGACCTCCAAAGTCACCTCAATTTAGAAAAAGAAAAGGAAGGCCCAAAAAGGTCACAGGACCTTCATTCAGTCGAGTGATGGAAGGGGCCTGAGACCTGCTCTAGTCGGACCTTCTTGTTTTAGAGAGAAGGAAACTCAGGAGCAGGGAAAATGACTGGTTTGGCCAAAGCCATAGAGTTAGTCAATGGGAGAGACAGACATTGAGTCCTGGTCCTCTGGCCCACGCTCCTGGCCTTCTCCCTCACTCCTCCTTCACCTTTATCCCTTCAGGCATGGTTGCCTTGCAGAGCCCAAATGTACGACCAACTTTTTAAAAGGTTTTATTTGTTTGTTTAAAATTCTTTTAAATTAAATATGTCACAGAAGACTTCTGAGGGAGCTCAGAGGCCAGCTGGCTCAGGCTGTACCTGAGAGTATCCTGGGCATCATCCCCTCCAAGTGACCCTGCAGCTCTGGCTTGAAGACCTCTGGCACACCACCTCCCAAGGCAGGTCCATTCTGTTAGGAGAGGTCTTGCATCACCTGGGAGTTTGGGGTTTCACCCCTGAATTCAAGCCCAAATTTGCTTCTTTGTAACTCCCCCCTACCTGCTCCTGGTTCTGCCCTCTGAGCACAAGCAGAGCAAAGCTAATCCTTCTTTCACATAACAGTTTTCTGAACACTTGGAGACAGCTTGTGTGTCTCCACACACACACACACACACACACACACACACACACACACACACACACACCACACACACACACCAGTCCCCTGTCTTGTCTTCTCCAAGTTAAACACCCACACACTTATTTTGTGATATGAATTGAGACAAGGCATTTCCATAAGCATTTTCAAGAAACAGATGCTATCACAAAAAGCCAAGGCTTCCCAGCAAATGTGTGCGACTGAGGCAGGGCGTTCAGGGTCAGCACAGACTTGTGAAGGGATAAAACAGAGTGTCTTTCATAGCCCTGCAAGGCCATCACCTAGAAAGCAAACCCTGCTGGGGAAGGTTCCATTAGCGCAAATAGTGATGGTTAGTGCAGATAGAAGAGGAAGGGCCAGGCCACATGAGCCCAGGGATAGATATACACAACGTAGTGTAGGGGAAAGGGTGTTGGGTCGGGAGGCAGACGACCTGAGTTCAAATCTGGTTCTGCCACTCATGCTTGGGTATCCTTAGGAAAGTCACTTCTGAATGACGCTGTCCAGCAGTGGAATGTGGGGAACCTTGGGAGGTAGTAGATTCCCCCACACTGGGAAGAAGTTTCCATTTGTCTGGGGATACTGAGGGCAGGATTCATTTCAGGCAGGGATTGGACATGGTGATGGTGATATCTAACCATTATATACTGTTTTTTTAGGCCTTAAATCCAATAGAGAATTAAAGGGATGTCTATACCCTAAGCATGTGAAGACTTCCCCTGGAACAGTGGGCAGATGAGAACAGTGTGTGGAGCACCCAGGGCCTGCTCAGGCCTCAGGCACCAAGGCCATCTGCCTTGTCCCCTGACATATGCCTTGTCACTGCACTGTGGTGACTCTGAAAGAAACAGTGAGGCTGATGCCTTTGGGCAGCCCTGCCTCACTTCAGTCCAATTCAGACCCAAGTGAAGGCATCACCTCACCCGTGTCTTGGGTCCTCTTTGAAACTGAAGATAAACAACAATTGCTTTTTATCTATGTTAACTCATGTGGTCTTCCCAGAAGCCCCATGAGGTAGGCGCCATAGGGAACTGAGGCAGACAGAAGTAAAAAGACTTGCCCTGTGTCCTTCAACTAAGAAATGTCTGAGGCTGGATTTGAACTCTAGTCTTCCTAACCCCATGCTCTGACCACTGTGCCACCTAGCTGCCCAGGTGCTGCTGAGGTACCATCCAAGCCTATGATTCTGAGACCTGAATTTGAATCTTGGATATGCCATTTACTGGCTACATGACCTTGGCCAAGTCACTTCTCTTCCTTGGCTTCAGTTTCCTCACCTGTAAAATAAAGGGGGTGGCACAAGATGATCACTGAGGCTCCTTGGATCCTATGAAACCACTTCCCCTCTCTAGGCCTCAGCTGGTGTTGGACTAGAAAACACTCAGTCTCCTTCAACTCTAAGTCCTCTGCCTTCCCTAGACTCCTTCTTGGGTAAGATTAGCTGGGAAGGGGAGCCCTTCCTTCTATACCATGGCAGGCTGAGAGAGGGCAGAGGCCAGCCTCTGACACAGACTGGTTGTGTGGCCATGGGCTCAGCAATACTGGCAGGACCCACCACACAAGGTCATTGTGAGGATGCAAAAGTGTGTGGACTTGAGGTGCTTTATAGACCTCCACCTTTCCTGTCAGTGCTAAGTTGTTATTCTGCCTGGTAAATCTCCCAACATCCCCTTCTCATCTCCCCATCCCCTCATCCCACCCCTACACTGTAAAGCCAAGCATAAGCAGCTTGTGAATAGCTTTTAAGGTTCTGATTATATAGTATTATATAGTATAGTGAGCTCTCTGTTTATTCAAGAACAAAACATAAATAGAAAAGCAAAATACAGCATTCACAATGTTACAACTCAACAACTTATCACTAAAATGGCCACAGAGTTTTCACCAAAGTGGTCACATAGTTTTAGACAAAATACATTCGTTTAGTCAATGACAAAATCCTTAATTCAGTCACAAAGTATAAAAGTCAAAGTTCTCCACCCCTAGGTCACAGTAAATCATTATCTTTTCAGTCAGTACACAGTATTGTCACGGGCCACTTGGGTACCAGCCCCAAGTGTGAGCGGAGACGTGGTAATGAATTAACCAGGCGGGTAGTTCATAGGATAGAACTCCATTTATTGATACTCAGGGGAAGATTTTTATAGAGCAAAGAGACAAAGGAGGGGAAGGAAGAGAAATCATTATCTTAGTCTGTTGTATCCTGGAAGGGGCATGGCAGTAAGGCCTATTGATCCCTAGGTGCCATAAAGTCTTAGGAAAAGTCAGTTATCTCTTATCACATGTAGTCAGTTACATCTCAAAAGATGTTCCTGAGAGCTGGCCTCAAAGCCTAATGGCCAAGGCCGCATCATCAAGAACATCTGCATAGGAACTGACTTCCTGCAAATGTTTTGGACAACTAATAGTTTTGGGGAAGAGCCTTAGGTCTGGTTCTCCTGTACTTCCTAATGCAGCCGCAGTCATAAACAGATACAATTGAGAGCAAACTTCAAAGCTGAAGCGCAATCCTCAAAAGACATCATATTTAGAGCTGGCCGCTCAAAGATACCAGAGTGTGGAATCAGATATATCCAGGGACAGAATCCTGTTGATCTCAGGAACTCCAACAACATCCTTTTAAATGCAACCTATATCAAAAGAACTCAGGAGCAGACTTAGTGAAAAGTCGCATCTCAAAGAGATCTTTGACATGCAGGTCCATTGATATCAAGGTAATTGTCAGTCATGAGACAGGCCTCTTTGGCTCACTACACAGTATACAAGTAAAGTCTTCTTTCAGATTAACTTGAGGCTGGGTCTCAGCTTCCATGGTTCCTCTTCCATGGTCCCAATTCCAACTGTCACTTGGGTTCAAAGGCAGGCAGCTCCCAGTTCCTTGTCCAGCTCCTTGTCCAGTTTTTCATCCAGTTCCCATTCCACATTGAAGTTCACAGTCCAGTCCACCTCAAGTCCTTCACAGTTCCTGTTTCTGGGAAGACAAAGCTTGACAGAGCCACAGTAATATTCATTCACATTGCTGGCACCATCATCAATTCACTATCTGCCTGTGAAATCAACTCAGACACACAAACAAGGTCCAAGAGCTCAGCACAGATCATCAGTAAAGTCCCAGGACCTCCAAAACCCTCTTCCAGGACTTCTGTAAACACAACCAGAAAATCCTCTTTCAGGGCTTCCAGTAAGGTCCCAGGGCTTCTGTATAGAGCATCACAAACAAACATCCACACAGACAGAGCAGACAGAGTGCTGGGATGCCATACGTTTTCTCCTTCTTGCCTCTGCCACCACAAGAGTCCTCTTCTCAGTTCTGCTGTCTCTAGCCTGGGCCTCTCCTTATATATGGTCATCAGCTCCACCCCCCCAGGAGTTTACAAGTTCTAGGGTTCACAAGTTGTGGTGTTCACTTGTTCTGCTTCTTAACACACTTGATACAATGCTCAAAAGAAACTTGAACTGAAATAAAGTATTAATTCAATAGCTGAAACAAGGTGTGAACTACTTCTGTGCTTGCCATTACATACACCCAAACATCAACCCAGATCTATGGCTTTTCTAGAGGCAGAAGCTCCAGCAACTTGTAAGTATGGCATTGGGACTTGACCCCTAGAGAAAGGAAAATATCTTGAGAATTTCTTTATATATATATATTTGAAACATTTAATCTTAAGACCTCAAATTTCAGATACATTCCCTTCCTCCCTTGTCACCTTCCTCTGGGAAGATAAGTAATTCAGTATATGTTGTATATGTCTAGCTATGCAAAACATTATCATAGTATATATATTGTACAAGGCTGCTTGTAATTCCCTCCCACTCATCCCACCCCCACCTGGTCCATTCCCTACTTGATCCTGTCCCTCTTCTATAGTGGGTACTTCCAACCTCCCCTCCCCCCAAGGATGCCCTCCCATCCATCATCCCTCCTCTCATCCCCTTTCCCCCTATTCTGCTGTAGGTTGAGATATCCCATTTAGTATGTATGTCATTCTTTCCCTGAACCAAATTCAATGAGAATGTAGTTTTGCCTTTTTGCCTTCCTATTCTCCCCCTCCCTTGCAACCACTTCCCCTTGCTTCTTCTACATGAGATAGTTTACCCTACCCTGTCTTTCCCCATCTCCTCTTGCCACTTTCCTCTCTCACCTCATAATTTCACACCTTGAGTATCCTCCCTTCCCAACAAATTCAACCTATGCCCTCTATCCATATATAACTATAGACATATATACACACATTCACATATGTATTCATATGACCATACATCCTTCTTCCATTATTTTCATACTGAGAAAGATTTCATCAGTCACAGTTATTGCTTTTCCATATAGGAATGTAAATAGTTCGACTTTGATAAGTTCCTTTTGATTTCTTTTCCCTGATTACCTTCTCAGACATCTCTTGCTTCTTGTGTCTGGATATCAAATTTTCTATTCAACTCTAGTGTTTTCCTCAAGAATGCTTGAAAGTCCTCTATTCCACTGAATGACCATATTTTCCCCTGAAACAAAACACTCAGTTTTGCTGGGTAGGTGACCCTTGGGTTCAGTCCCAGCTCTTTTGCCCTCTGGAATATCATATTCCATGCCCTGCGATCCCTCAGTGTAGAAGCTGCCAGGTCCTGTGCTATTCTGATTGTGTTTCCACAATATTGAAATTGTTTCTTCCTGGCTGCTTGTAGTATTTTCTCCTTGATCTGGGGATTCTGGGACCTGGCTATAATACTTCTGGGAGTTTTCTTTTTGGGATCTTTTTCAGAAAAGGAGGTGATTGGTGGATTCTTTCAACCTCGATTTTGCCCTCTGGATCTAAAACATCAGGGCAGTTTTCCTTGAGAATTTCTTGAAGGGTGATTTCTAGGTTCTTTCTTTGATCATGGCTTTCAGGTAGTCCAATAATTTTTAAATTGTCTCTCCTGGATCTATTTTCCAGGTCAGTGGTTTTTCCCGTGAGATATTTCACATTGCCTTCTATTCTTTCATTTGTTTGGATCTGTTTAACAGCATCTTAATTTCTCATAAAGTCATTAGCTTCCATTTGCTCCAGTCTAACTCTGAAGGAATGAATCTCCTCAGTGAGCTTTTGAGATTCTTTTTCCATCTGGAAAATTCGACTTTTTAAGGCATTCTTCTCCTCATTTCCCTTTTAGGCCTCCTTTGCCATTTGAGTTAGTCTATTTTTTAAGGTGTTGTTTTCCTCAGTCAGGCTGTTGACCCTCATTTCATACTTTTCCTGCATCCTTCTCATTTCTCTTCCCAATTTTCCTCCACTTCTCTTATTTGATTTTTAAAGTCCTTCTTAAGGTCCTCTATGGCCTGCAACCCACTCATGTTTTCCCTGGGGCTTTTGGAGCAGGACTTCTGACCTCACAGTCCTTTTCCCGCTCTATGCCCCCAAAATAGGAGTCTAGGGTTGCATTTTTCTGTTTCCTTTGCCTTGGCATGTTGCCACTTAATTACTTGACTTTTGGGCTTGTTGCCACAATATGGCTTTAAGGCCAGATAGAGGAATTTTCGTCCCAAACGTGTGGGGGGCAACTTCCGTTTCTGGCAAGCTGTAAACCCACCCACGACTTCCACCCTAGATCACAATCCAGATCCAGGGAGGTTAAAGCAAGAGCGATTACCCCCCAAGACTGATCTCTGGATCTCCCTACAGTTCGCAGGCCAGGAGCTGGAGCTGCCACTGAAAACTACAAAATGGTGTGTCTCCTCAGTGGCTTCTAGCCCCCAGGGGAGGAAGCCGACACGTTCCCCAAATACTGGTCCCAAAGTCCATAGGGCACTAACCTCTCACTTTGTCCTAGGCATGTCTATGTTGATAATTCTGGAATCACCACAGCTGCTGGTGTTCTGGGGTCCCTCCAGCTGGCTGCTGGCCCTGCCACGCTAGGGCTAAAACCACGACTCAGGTGGACCTGTGCTCGGCTCCCTGCGCACTGCGCACTGCGCTGCTGGCTCCCAGAGCGCTGTGCTGGTCCTTCCTGCAGGGCTGCTGGGCTGTTCTCAGTGGGAGGTTAGCTTCTCTGTGTCGTTTTGTGGGTACTGGGGCTCCAGAAGTTGTTCAGAGTCCCCTTTTACATAGTTTGGAGGTAATCTGGGGGGAGAGTGGTTTGGACGTGCTCTTTCTACTCCGCCATCTTGGCTCCGCCCCTTGAGAATTTCTTAAAGGATGATTTCTAGGTTCTTTCTTTGATCATGGCTTTCAGGTAGTCCAAGAAATTTTAAATTATCTCTCCTGGATCTATTTTCCAGGTCAATGGTTTTTCCCATGAGATATTTCACATTGCCTTCTATTCTTTCAATTGTTTGGATCTGTTTAACAGCATCTTGATTTCTCATAAAGTCACTAGCTTCCATTTGCTCCAGTCTAATTCTGAAGGAATGAATCTCTTCAGTGAACTTTTGATTTTTTTTCCATCTGGCAAATTTGGCTTTTTAAGGCATTCTTCTCATTGCCTTTTTGAGCCTCTTTTGCCATTTGAGTTAATCTATTTTTTTTCTTTTTTGCTTTTTGGAGGGCAATTGGGGTTAAGTAACTTGCCCAAGGTCACACGGCTAGGCTTTTGTTTGTGTGTGCATTAAGTGTCTGAGGCCGGATCCGAACTCAGGTCCTTCTGACTCCAGGGCCAACGCTCTACTCACTGCGCCACCTAGATGCCCCGAGTTAATCTATTTTTTAAGGTGTTATTTTCCTCAGTCAGGCTGTTGACTCACATTTCATACTTTTCCTGCATCCTTCTCATTTCTCTTCTCAATTTTTCCTCCACTTCTCTTATTTGGTTTTTTAAATCCTTCTTAAGGTTCTCTATGGTCTGTAACCCTCTCATATTTTCATTTGGGACTTTTGGTTCAGGAGTTCTGACCTCCCAGTCCTCCTCCTGTTCCATGCTTTGATCCTCTTTGCCCCCCAAATAGGAGTCTAATGTTGAATTTTTTCTGTTTATTTTGTTTCCTTTGCCTAGGCATGTTGCCACTTAATTACTTGACTTCTGGGCTTGTTGCCACAATAGGACTCTGCCACCAGACAGGGGAGCTTCCATCCCAAACATTGAGGTCTTCTCAACTGCTGGAGGTATTAGCTGGGTGCCCTACCTGAAGCCCCCACACACTCTGGCAAGCTGGACACACAACCCAAGACCTCCACCCCAGACTGCAATCCAGATCCAAGAAGGCTAAAGCAAGAGTGATTACCCCCCAGATTGATCGCCAGATCCCCTTACAGTTTTCAAGCCAGAAGCTGAAGCTGCAACTGAAGCTGCAAAATGCTGGCTGTGCTGCTGCTCCTCAGCAGCTTCTCACCCCCAGGGGAAGAAGCTGACGCACACCCAAATACTGGTCCCAAAGTCCATAGGGCACTAACCTCTCACTTTGTCCTAGGCATCTATGTGTTGGTAATTCTGGAAATGCCACAGCTGCTGGTATTCCAGGGTCCCTCCAATGGGCTGCTAGTCAGGCCACCCTAAGGCTAAAACCTCTGACTCATGTGGTCCTGCACTGGGCTTCCAGAGTGCTGTGCTGGCAGCTCCCTGCCGGGCTGCCAGACTGTCCTCAGCAGGAGGTTAGCTTCTCTGTGTCGTTCTGTGAGTGCTGGAGCTCCAGAGGTTGTTCAGAGTCCCCTTTTACATAATTTTGAAGTGGTGTGGGTTGTCGTGCTTTGGAAGTGCTGTTTCTTCTCTGCCATCTTGGCTCTGCCCCTAGGAAAATATCTTAATGAGCAGTTTTTCAGAAGATCATTCCCATCACAGGTGTTCTGTGAGAAAGGGCATCAAGCTAATGGAGGATGGACCATTCAGCCTCGAACTTTATCTGTCTGGCTGCAGCAGTGCCTGTCACTCATCTGGGCTCCTATATTTAGAAAGGGCCACCATCCCCATTTAGCCCTGAATATTGGCACTCTTCACCCCTCCCCCACCTGACCCCAGATGGAAGGGCAAGTATTTTGGCTCTCTGAGCCTCAGTCTCCTTGTCTGTAAAATGGAGCTAATAATAACACTTGCTTCACAGGGTGATCGTGATGATCGATCTCTCTCCCTCCCTCTGTCTCTCTCCCTCACTCTCTTCCCCTTCCTCCCCCCTCCACCTCCATCTCTCTGTCTCTCTGTCTTTCAATCTGTCTCTCTCTCTCTCTCTCTCTGTATATATATATGTGTGTGTGTGTCTGTGTGTGTGTGTGTGTATACATGTATACATATATTTATACATGTATGTGTGTATACATATATTTTATATAAAATATTTGTATATACTCACATATGTATATGTATATACTCACATATATACATGCACGAGTATGTATAATGCTTTGCCAATTGGAAAGTACCATAGAAATGTGAGCTTTCAGGGTGGGAAGAGCACTCCCTCTCCACACCAGGTCCTCCTCTCAGTAGAGGAGTGGAGGCCATGGGTGTGGAAGGTGGCATATGCTGTAAGCTCAGCTTCAATGATTCCCTGTGTTACAAGAAAGGGATCAATGCTGGGGAGGAGGGAGGGGGCACAAGGCTATGACCGTGATGAAAAAGCCAAAGGCAGCCTTACAACTTTAACAAATGGAGGTGGTGAGACAGAGTGGAGGGGAGCTTGGGCTGGCAGAAGGGAGATGAAGGCTCTGGGCCAGCTCAGCCATTGCCTGGCTCTGCAGTGTTGTGTTCATTCATTCAACGTGCTCTGATCAAGCCCCACTACAGGAGCCAGGCTCCAGCCACTGGAAAGGGAAAAGAAAATCCCTAAAATCTCTGTGCTCAGGTGCTGACTTTCAATAATTTACCAATGAGTACCTACTATGCTGGGTCAGAGCTACAAAGGGAGAAATGAAAGAGTCCCATCCCCAAGGATGTTATGTTCAGGAAAACATGAGTTCCAATCTTGCCCCACATACTTCCTTACCATCTGTGTGGCTGTAGACCAGTCCTTTGAGTACTGTGAGAGTCTGATCATATCTGGGGGTGGGGGGGAATTTAAATGCCACAGGGACAATATGTGAACAGTTAAGAAAATATACATTATACACTGAGTAGATACAGAACACACATGGAAGCCCCAGCCCCTTCACCTCTCTGGGACTCAGTTTCCCCTTCTTAGAAGGGAGGGTGTTGAGCTCTATGACCTCTGAGTTCCCTTCCAGCCTTCCAACATTATGACCCTAAAAGGAAATCTATTTTAGGACCATTTTTGATTCACCCCAGGAAGAATCCACAGGGAGCTCAGTGTTAATGAATTTAGTTCATCTCAGTGGGCATCAACCTTAAAATCACAGCTGCCATTCTCCTCCCCCTCCCCCCACCAAAGAAAGTCAACAACAAACCACAAGCCAAGAGTAAAACTGGACATCTATCACTGCCCTCCACCCACTCTAGTCTCCATGCCTCTGGCTGCAGCTGCCACTGGGCCTGGACAGCTCCCCATCAAGGTCTCCCTGCTCACCCTGGTTGCTTTGGGAAGGTGCTAGGGCCATTAATCATTCTGCATTTCCAGCCTCCTCTGGTGACACTCCACACAGATGTGGACTAGAGCAGCTGTTTCCCCAAATTTCATTACCAGAGAAAGGTAAAATGTGGCTCTGGAGTTCCCCACTCTCCCCATAGAGTTACTAGAGCTCTGATTCTTCTCTCTAGATCAAGAACTCCATGAAGGCTTAAAGATTTCTTAATCTGCTACAGACCAGAATCTGGAGGTAGGAAATGAACATTCAATTCCTGCAGCCAGGGAGAAAAGAGGAGGAGGGAAAGGAAGAGAAGGAGGAAAGAAGCATGGCATGGTATACTCAAAAAAAGAGCGGAGTTCAAATCCCACATCTGACACATATCAGCTATGAGATATCAGACATATTACGTGACCGTTCATTGACCCAGGCACCCTTCAAAAAACATAAGTTACTGACAAAATGCCAATTTTCTTCAGTAGAGGATGTTTCCATATTGGGAGTCCCCTCCATCAATGAAAGGCAAATTATAACAAAGATGACAATTCTAAGAATACAAATACACTACATCCAATGGCTGTTGAGTTGTCAAAGTATCTTCACATATTACCACATTTTATCTTGAAAATAGCCTTTCAGAGTCTGTAGGACAGATGACCTCTTCCAGAAAGACAACCCATATAGTGCATAGAGTACTGGAGCCAGGGTCTAGAGGTTCAAATGCCTCCTTCAATACACAGGGGCTGTGTAACTAGGGGCAAATGACTCAATCCTTTTGTGCCTCAGTTTCCTTATTTACAAAATAAGGAGGTTGGCCCAGAAAGGTTCCTTCAAGTTCTGTGTCTAGGTTCCTATAATTCCCACTTTTCATAGGGGAAAACTAAGGCTCATTGAAATAGAATTATTTCCCTCAGGTCATATACCTAATAAGCAACTGAGCTGGGATGAGAATTAAAATGTCCTGGTATCACAGAGTCAAAAGACCTGATGGAAACCCTACTTCTGTCATTGATGACCTTGGCCAAGTTATTTCTCATTTCTGAGCCTCAGTTTCCTTGTCTGTAAAGGGGGGGTGGGGAGAACCTCTCCATGAAGAGAATCTGGAAACATGTGTCTTCTTGGATACCAGGAACAGGATCTCTCTCCTTTCAAGCTCCCTTTCAGGCATGGAGGATTGAGTAATCAAGCTCCACCAATGATCAGAGTCACATACAGATGAGTTCCCAACTGCCAGGTTACCCAAGGCCTGAGTTGCTCCAGTGTTAGAGGTAGAAATGTTTTCTTTCAAAGCAAACCTTATTTTATTTGTTTTTAAATGGTATAAGGAAAAGGTCTGAACCTGCCATTGAATTGGGATCAGGAACTCCCAAAGGAAGAAACCTTCTACCTAAGCAAGTAAGCATTTTCTCTGCAACTTAGAGGCTCAGGGAGTAGCCTAGAGCCCTGAGAGGCAGAGAGACTTGTCCAGGATCACACAGTCAGCATGGTTCAGAGGACTAGAATGCAGGCCCTCCTGGTCCCAAGGCCAGTGTTCTGTCTACTATGTCCATTATACCATTGCCTTTCACAGTATTTAATGGCATAGGGAGGGAGAAAAAAGGAAGGCAAAGATAGAGGGTCACAAAGAGGGAGCTAAAGGCCAGTCCGGACAAGGAACAATGTTCTCAAGTTAATTTTGTTGTTCTTATGTTGTTTGTGACCCCATTTGGGATTCTCTGAGCAAAGATACTAGAGTGGTTTGCCATTTCCTTCTCCAATTCATTTTACAGATGAAAAAACTGAGGTAATCAGAGTTAAGTGACTTGCCCAGGGTCATGCAGCTAGTAAGTCTCTGAGGCCAGATTTCAACTCAGGAATACTCCTTTTTCTCATTCCAAATCTGGCATTCTATCTACTGCACCACCTAGCTGCCCAAATCAATTTACCTCAAAACCTTTTATGATATTTACCATATAATGTTTTAGGATCTTTATACCTTAATTAAAGTCAAAACAAGAAGAACAAAGCATAGGATATAGGACATTATAGTAATGGAATATTGACCCTCCATAAGAAGCAATGAACATAAAGAATTCAGAGAAGTATCGGAAGAATTACATGAACTGATGCAGTGAAATACAAAGAACCAAGGGAAGAAATAGTCATGATGACTTCAACAATGCAAATGTGGAGGGGGGAGAATATAAATACTGTGTGATTATAATGAACAAAGTTCAAAGGAGAATTTTTAGAAGCATCCCCTTTTCTTTAAGGAAGTCAGAGACCCCAGGTATGGAACAATGTGTATAACAACAACAACAACAGTATACATTTATGTAGTGATTTAAGGTTTGGTCCTTACAACAACCCTGTGAAGTAGGTGCTATTGTTATCTCCATTAAACAAATAAGCAAACTGAGACTGACAGAGGTTAAATGAATTACCCAAGTTCAAACAGCTAGGAAGTGTCTGAGGCAGGATTTTAATTCAGGTCTTCCTGATTCCAGCTCCAACTTTCTGTCCACTGTGACATCAACTGCCTGTCAGACTCAGCTTATGTATTGGGTAGTTTTACTGAACTGCTTCTCACTTCCTTTTTTAAAAACCATCTGTTATAAAGGATGGTTGCCTAGAGTAGAGAATACCCCTCCAGCCCTCTTTTGTCACACAGGACTCAGTGGTGTGGGTGGGGGCAAGGGAAGAGGGGCATTAATCATGGGAGTGCTGACTCCTTTCCCCAGCAGCAGCCTGGGCACAAACAGCAATGAGCCACTGTATGGCCTTCTGAGCTCAGCTACCTCAGTGCTCCAGCTTTACAAAGATTGGAAGTGACAAGTTCCATCCCCAAACGCAGCCTCCACCATACCAGTCTGAACAACAAAAGCCTGGATGCCAATCAACAAAGTCTGAACCTAGGGATTACTCTAGTCATTATCTTGGCAAGGGGAAAACCTCCACTTTGCATCCACTGCCCTGCTTGGTTTCAACTCCAGGGAGTAAGTTGCCCCTTCCAGGAGAAGCTCTTCACCTCTAATCTCCCCACCATGCTGTTAACTCAAGCCTTAACTCACACCACCTCCCTCAGCCTCATCTCCCCTCTGTTTGGAGGGCGGGAGAGCAGAGAACCATATTCCTCCCAATGCCTTTCTTTATAGAGGGCAGACTCTGAACTCTCAGTCCATTTTACTTTACATCTGCTGTCCTCCCAGATTTTAACTCCATGGATTAAGATATCCCTATGCTGGCCAGCTGTACCATGCCTCATCTTCCCTACCTACCTCCCATTTCCCTGCCTCCCTTCATGAGTTGCCTCTTCCTTTAGATTGCAAACTTATTAAGGGTAGGAATTTTCTTTCTTTTTATTTATTATATCCCCAGGCTTAGCACAATGCCTGGTACATTATATGTGCCTAACACACATATATTAGATTGTACTAAATTGAACACGTTTAAAAACACTCCTATTTGGAAAGAGAACATGATATGCTTCCTTGATGAAAAAAAATCCTCCCCCACACAATTCTTAAGCTCCCCCAAGACCAAACACAGTATCTCCTGACAGAGCTACTCCAAGAGAAGCTAGCTTTTCAGTAGAGACAGATCTGGAAGTAAGCCTTTCACGAAGACATTGCTAGGTGTGGTCTGAATGTATACTGGCTAGGTCAGCATTCAGGCTGGTACTCTAGACTCCCTCACTGATTTAAGTGACTCAAAAGCTAGTCAAAGGAGACTGGATTTGATCACTTTCATATCAAAAGAAATGGTGCTCCATTGGGCAGCAGTAGAGCTAGAAAGCAAACCTCAGCTCAACATGGTCATGTCGTTGAGGAAGCAAGGTGGTGTAATGAATAGGACTGAAATGACTAAGAAACTAGAAGACCTGAGTTCAAATTCTATCTCAGAAACTTATCATTTGGTCCTGGGCTAGGTAATTCATTTCACTCACCGTTAGTTTTCTCATCTGTAAGACGGGGATAAAAATAGCACCCATTTCACTGAGTTGTTAAGAAGCACACCTATGGATAAGACACAAGTTCATGTGAATAACAGATTCCCCGAAGAAGTGGGTGCATTTGAATTCACACTATTTAAAGTTACAATTGGGGGGGTGGAGTTACAATTAGATAAACTCTAATAATTGATTCCAGCCCAATGGAAACATGCCATGTGAATATAAGTAATGTGAGACCACTTCAGGGCATTCAGGTCTTCCTGAATTCATTATTTGCACTAATCAGAGCTTAGCTGTTAAAACACTTCATAAAACATAAAGCTCTATAGCTGAGTTGCCAAATGTTCAAAACCTACCAAAGCCACTTCCTTAACATATGCTGGAAAGGAAGCATGAGGTTATGGACCCTTGGTCATTGTTCAAGTCAACTTAAGTCAGTGATGATTGTCCCAAAAGAAGTCTGAAGTATTCCAGTCAATGCCTCTTATAACTCTTCTTAAGCTAGAATCCCAGCAGAGAACACAAAATATTATATTTCTATGAGTAAACTCATCATAGAGTAAGGTGCTAAATGAGATAATATTTGTAAAGCATTTAGCATAGTTCCTGGCACACAGAACGTGCTCAGTGTTTGTCCCTCTCTACCCTAAGACCAAAAGTGACCTTACTTGGGTATCACCTCCTAGGAATCATTCTCACAAACTTCTCTCCTCCTACACGTAGCTTGGGTCACCAGCAGGCAATTAAGTGTCTCCCCTCATGTTTGTAGAGGTCACCCTAAAAGGTTTTTGAGTTTCTAGTAACTTCACTCATGAGCCTTCACCAATGTCCCCATTGGAATAACCAGTTGTACTCTCCCCCAATGTGAATTAACATCAATTAGCTTTACAAGGAGTTAGAGTTAGATATATTTTACAGAGAAGGTATCACAGGATCAAAGTATACCATCCCCCACCCAAAAACCATTTGGACTACATTCTCCCACAAGTCCAAGGTAAAGTAAGCTCTCCATTGGAGCCCATGTGTTAAAGAAGAGAAACTTGAAGCTCTTGATTGGATGAAAGTCCTTTTCTAGAGACTTCCTGAAGTTCCCCTGAGGTCTAGTTGCTTGTGGTATAAAAGGCGGAGTCCTATAGAGTCCTAAAGCTGCCTTGACTTGGTTTGTCCAGATTATCCTTGGTTCTGGATGCAAATGCACCCTTAGTCACCATTTTGCCAATCACTGCTCTTCCTGGGACAATCTTATCACCAATGGGAATTCCAAATCTTCTGACCTCTCAAAGTTAACAAGGTTAACCTCTGATCAAGGTGGGAATTATGGGAGGAGAAGACAGAGACTCTCCCACCAAGCCAGTAATAACATTTTCAAGGGCTTGACTGGAATTGCTCAACCAGTTTGTTGACCTGCTATTACAATACTGCATTCTGAGTTGGCCCCGAAGGACATAATTAATTGTCTTCAACTGATTCCAATACACTTCCTAATGTTATCCTTTACCTCTAAGCATCTCACTATATGTGTCTATATTACCCTTGGGTTGATTAATTGATTCAATAGAGATGTTTAGGAATTGTCCACATCATTTCCCATACTTGATTGATTCTGAACATCAATCAAGAGACTCTTGCTAGTTATATTAATTGGGGTAGAGAGATTCACTGATTCAATTGAGAAGGACTTGTCTTTTGTGTTTGATTAGAGTGAACTCCCATTCTTACATTCTTAAAGGAAAGAAAATAGAAGATGTTCCTTTTGTCTTGCATTTTCTGCTATGCTGAGTATTGTGTCTCAATGGTGCCGCCAATGGACTGAAATCATCTCAAATATGACTTGGCATCTCTGTCATCCCTCCAGGCTGCCATTTTGGGGCCACTATCCTATGCACCTAGTGTGTGCATTATAGAAATCAAATTCTGTCCTTGTGAGTTGTAAAAACATTTGATAATTCTGTTGATTGCGTGATAATGTGAAGGGATTCTGTGATTATCAGACAATTAACATTTAATATTAAATAAATATAAGAATTTTATTGGGAAAAAGTGTGATGGTTTAAAATGTATCAGTAACTTTCCTGCTCCACAATTACCACCTGACCCCTTCAACTACCAACTTCAGCTTCAACTGTCACCTTCAATTCTCAACTGATACTTTCAAGGATGAATTATCAGCTCTTAACCTTACAAGATACTTGTAATAGGGAAGGGGTGTAAAGCTGCCTTCCCCCAGCCATAGGATCAGATATTTAGAGCTGGAAGAGGTCTGAAAAGCCATCATGTCTAACCTTTGCATTTTGTGGATGAGAAAACTGAGTCTCAGAAGGGTTAAGGGACTTGCCTAGCACATGTCAAAGGAGCATTTCATTCAGGTCTTCATATCTCCAAGTCCAATGCTCTATTGCCTGTGTGACAAAGTTCCTGTCTCCATATGGGGAACAAAAGTTCAGTGACTGTTTGAGGCGGTGATGTTCTGTTGATAACAGATCCTTCTCAGTTAAAAACTGCCTTGTTTCTTTAAAAGGGTGGGTAGTTCCTCCAAGCCCCAGATCTGGCAGGACCTCGGAGAGCACGAGGTATGTTCTCTCCAAACCACTGGGTTGCTAAGCAGCAGGGCAAGAGGAAGAAAAGGACATATCTCCTGACCAGACCAGAGGTTGGTCAATCTACTGGGAAGGCTTCATCATCAAGGGAAGACACTCCTGTCTTTCTTAGACTTCTCCTCTCTTCTCTGAGCTCTCTCTCCATCCCCTCCTCTGCAGCCCCTCCCCAGTGGGGAAGGAGTAAATGACTCCATCATCTTTATTCCGTTATGTGTGACCCCTGTGGGGGGGGGGGGTGGGCAGTTCTTGTGGCCTCCTGTCACCATCAGCCCAGCTGGGCAAGCCCAGGTCATCAATTGCATAATTTAGAGGAAAACCCACATCTCATAGCCTTTGGCTTATTGTGAACAATTCTGCACTCAATTTAGAGGAGTCATTTTTGATGAATTTATATTTTTGTACTGAGCCAGAAATTTCCCCAAAGTCCATGTGCTTGCTAGTCCTCGTTAAATTTCTCACTCTCTCCCCCAAGCAAAATTATGTCCATTTATACAAATAAAGAGCCAGCCAAGCATTCTGTTCGGCACTACCTGAGAGAAACAGAAGGTCAGTTATATCCCCAAGTCCCTCATCAGAGGGGGAGGGGGGAGGATGAGGAGAAGAAGAAAGGACAGAAAGAGAAGGAGGAGGGAGGAGCTGGTGGGTGGGGTGGGGAGCAAGAGGACTGACTGCCTTTTACAGATTTGAATGAGAAACATGGGCAGCGACTTCAACAAAGTACAGATGAAGATAAAAAACATCATAGGAACTTGTACATAGATGTGGGTCTATAGGCAGAGTCAAATATGCATTCCCCACACAGGAAGCTGTAAATATATACTCAATCAACCAGCATTTATTAATTACTTACTATGTTCTAGGCATTGCTCTTAGCTCTGAGAATACAAAGAAAAAGCAGTCTCCTTTCTTAAGGAGTTATATCTATCCATCCATCCATCCTCTATCTCTATTTCTCCCTCTTTTATCTAAAATATATACATATTATTGGAGTATAAACTATATGTTCATAGAAAGACAGAGAAAGAGAGGAGAGGAGAGAAGAGAGACAGACAGAGACAGAGAGAGATACAGAGAGAGACAGAGAGACAGAGAGCAGAGGAAGAGAGAGGAGAGGGAGGAGGGAGGGAGGGAGGGACGGAGGGAGGGGGAGAGAGAGAGAGAGAGAGAGAGAGAGAGAGAGAGAGAGAGAGAGAGAGGAGAGTTTATATTTCCATTCTAAACTCAAGCCGCTCAGTCTCTAGCTATGGCCTGCACGTCCCAAAAGACACAAGACCTAGCAAACAACACTGCCTTGGAAAGCTGGCACTCCAAGGTCTCCAGCTCTCTGGCTCTTCCACTGAATGATCTTGACTCCCCCTCACCTCCGTTCACAGCCCCTGAGCTAAAGCATCCCCAGGACCAAAAGGCAGAAACCTTGGGTTCAAACCCCATTTCCAGCATTACTTGGCTCTGTGGCCATGGGCCCAGGGAGCTGCATTCTACTCACCTGTAAAATGGAAATGATCACAACTGAGGCAGCTACGTTCTGGGCCCTTCTTGGTTCAGATTAGCCCTACACACACACACACACACACACACACACACACACTCACACACACACACACTCACATTCTCATACACACTCTCACACAGACACACTCACACACACATTCACATACACACACACACACACACACACTCACACACATACATGGCAGGGAAGGGAATAAGCATTTCCATAGCACTACCACGTGCCAGGCACATACCATGGGTTTCTGACTTCTATTATCTCATTTGAGATAATACCTAAGGCCTGGGTTCAAGTCCTGCTTATGATACATATACATAGTAGGTAATGAGTTACCAGGTGGCCTTTGGCAGTTGATGTGGCCCCAGGCAATAGCAGCTCCCATTTCTAACCCAGGCCACTGAGCTGAAGGAACTCACCCCAGGTCCAGGGCTGGTATGAGGCAGAGGCAGAACCCTGCTCTCCTGACCAGAAGGCCAGGCTGCTGCTCTGTGACTTACACTACCCTTGTGCCGTCCCCACCTGCTACAAGGGAGGACGAGAAGGCCCAGAGCATTTAAGAAATGCCCAGGATTTGCTGGTTTGTTTCTCAGCCCAGAGCCTGTGTGCTGAGCTGCCATTCTACCCAGAGGGCTGAGGAGGCTGCTCCAGATGGGAGCGTGAGGGCTGGTGTGCCTGCCTGGGCGTTTGCTCTTCTTCCTGTCCACTGGCTGCTGTGACCCTGCCAGGTGCTCTAAATGTGAAGAAGGTGAGCATTCTGGCCAGCCCTGGGGCCTCCCTGAAAGCCAAGTTCAAAGACAGGACATTCCAGGAAAGGGGGAAAGTCAGGCTGCTTCTTTTTCAGCTAAAGAAGCTTACGGGACCCTAAAATATCAGACCTGCATGAAACCTTCAGCCTTATCTAAGGGCCTCTGCTTGACAGACACCAAGGACAGGAGAGGGAAAGTGTGTCAGCCTAGCTCGAACAGCTAGGACCTGGCACAGTCAGGTTTCAAACTCGGGTCCTAGATCAGAGATTTCAGGGTTGGAAGGAGCCTGAGAAGTCATCTGGTCTCCAGCCCAGCTCATTTTATAGATGAGGAGGTTGAGGCCCAGAGAGATGAGGCAGACCCTCAATTAGTGGCACAGCTAAGGTTTGGTCAGTCTTTGGAGTCCAGATGGAGCCTGTGTCCCTCCTTGACCCAGGCCAAATCTGGGGCTCACCCCACTGCATACTCACCCCACTGCTTCAAGTGCCCACCATCCCATGGGGCACTTCCTGCCCCACTGCAGCAAGGGCAGACAGCCTCGGACACTCCTGCCCTCCCAACAGTTCAGGAAGAGATTGTGTTCACAAGCACTCAAGGCTCATTCAGGCAGCCACAGACTGGAGTGTCCGGAGATCGGCCCTTGAGCTGAGCTTTGGACGTAAGGAAAGATTCTCTGAGGTGGAGGCAAGTGGAAAAGTGGTGCAGGCATGAGAAAAAGCCTGAGCAAAACACAGAGAGGGGAAATGAATGTCATTTATATAAAACAACAGGGTTTCTAGAATGTAGAGTGAATGATGGGGAGTCATGCATGATGAACCTGGACAGATCACCAGCTTGTGGAGAACACTGAATGTCAAGGCAAGTTTCTGTTTTCTCTTAGAGGCCATAGGGAGCCCCAGCCAACTTCCACTGCCCACTCCACCGATGGCCCCCTCCCATCAGCTCCTGTGGGGGCCTGTGGGCTCATACTAAAGCCTCCTCATGCAGGCCCAAGGCAGCTTCTGAGTAACTGGCTACACTTCATTCCCATTCCCTGCATCAGGTCATGGAAAGGATTTGTATAAGAACAGAACCAGCCCTACCTTCTGTACTCAGGAGACTAGGGGGTAGTTGGGGGGGGGGGGGACTGAGGAGATTCAACAAGACCCATGTTCTCATGAGCCTTTGGGACAGTGGCTGCCCTGCCTTGGGTTCCCCTGGGATCTTTGGGGACAAGCACTGGTTCCCATGGTTTGCTGTCCCATTGTAATTGTTCATTAAAGTCCATTCCCCACATCCCAGGGTGTCACCAGGGGACCCCAGGACCCCATTCACGGTCCCTCAACTCCTGGCCTTTGCAGAAGATATGCTTCCAAGAGGTTGGACTATGTTGTAACTGCTGCCAAGCTAGTTTTGACCTTAGAGTCAAGTCTGCATTGCTTCCTGAAGCCCTGGGAGGGAGAGATTTCAGGTCCAGACGCCCTTCATCACCATGCTGCCCCACCCCCACCTCCACCTCCAGCAGAATCTGCAAACTATAAATTCTTTCTAAATTTCATTCATGCTCCAGGAGGTTGCTTCATAAATGCCGCCAGCTCTGATGAGGAGTGGAGGAATGTAGCTTTGTGCTCCTTATGCTGTCCTCTCAGTCTCTCTGAGAACTCAGTGATAAGGGGAAGGGAAGGCATGGGAGGGCTTTGGGTGATCAGGAAGGGAGGGAGGGAGAGAGAGAGAAGGAAGGAGGGAGGAGGGGAGGAGAGAGGGAAAGAGGGAGGGAGGGAGGGAGGAAGGAAGGAAGGAGGGAGAAGGGAGAGAGGGAGGGAGGGAAGAACATTTATTAAGCACTTACTATATACCAAGTGCTGTTCTAAGTGCTAGGCATACAAACACAAGTAAAAAGAAAGGCAGTCCCCGCCCTCCGGGGGGGAAGGGGGAAGGGTGATACACAAAAGATGCCAAGGGGAGTGCAGAGTCGTGGAGAACAGCGGTATCTGGGACAGGTGTGTGATTTTAAAGTCTAGAAAATCAAGAACAGGGAAGTAAGAGGAATGAAGCCAGGCTGTCCTGGTCCCCTCAGCCAATGGAGGCTCCAGGAGGAATCCACCAAAGGGAGAAGGGAGCTGACCTGGCAGAGGGATACCAGAAGCTAGGCAGGTCTCAGGTCCCAGGATGTTTCAGGCAGGGAGGCATAAGATCTGAGTCAGGCTTCAGGATGAGAGAGATCTGTAGTAGAGGCATGATTTTGGAGCGTGAAAGGCCAAGGACGGGGGCAGAAACCAAAATAGTCACTATAAGTTACTTTATCTTGTGTTAAGTCTCAGCAACACACACTTATGAGTCTTTTGTGTTTAGCATTGCTTCTGTGTGGAGGAAATAAATAGCTATCCTATATCTGATCTAGAATATACACTAAATACCTGTCTATTCCCTGTTTTGGCAGATTGCAGGCATGAGACAAAACCTGTTTTAAGTAATTTTTCTCAGAACTCAGGGTAAGGGTATAAAGAACCAAAAAATGTTTTAAAAAAAAAGGTGCCTAAACCCTTCTCTTTAGAGGTCAGGCTTCCCTGAGACTCATCCTATTCCATATATGCTTTAGGTCAAGATCTGAGATAGCCCCTGAATGTAGAAGGGAGATCAAGGCTCCCACCTCAGGGACCCAGCAATGCTTTTTACTGTTACATAGATAAATGGAGGGATGGATGGAGGGATGAATGGATGGAAGGATGGATGGATGGGTAGATATTATGTATCTATGCACATGTCACTGTCACCCCCAGGACAATGTTAGTCCCTTGAGGTTAGGGCCTGATACACTTTCATCTCTATCCCCATGACAGAAAATGACCATTAACTAGAAGACACGATGTTGTCCATTTGTGCTGCACTTCCTTTTTTGTTAGAGAAGGGGGGATTGTTAAATGCCTACTACATGCTAAGCAGTCTATGGCTATTGTCTCATTTGATCCTTACAACAACCCTGGGAGGTAGGTGTTATGATCTGCATTTTACAGATGAGGAAATTGAGATAGACAAAGGTCAAGTGACTTGGCCAGGGTGACATGGCTAGTGGTGTCTTGAGGGTGGATCTGAACTCAGGTCTTCCTGACTTTAGGCCTATCTCTCTGTCTTCTATGCCAGCTACCTGTTTTGATCCAGTGACTTTGGCTTCCTGGTTGGTCATACACAAGGTTCTCAACTCTTGGCTCTGGGCATTCTCGCTGGCTGGTCTCCATGCCACTCAACTACTGACCTCCAGCTCACAACCCTGCCTTCCCCAGGAAGCCTTCCCCAACCCTCTTAATTCCAGTGAGTCCCTGGTGTTTATTCTCCCCCATTTATCTTGTACCGGGCTTGCTCTGTGTATGTGTGTTGACATGGTTTCTCCCCCATCAGACTGTATGCTCCTGGAGGGCAGGGACTATCTTTTGCTTCTTCCTGCATCCCCAGCACGCAGCACAGCAGTCAGCACATAGTGAGGGTGTAATAAATGCTTACTGACTTAGCTGACTCCAAAGCTGCCTTGGTTAGGTGACCAAGAGGAGATGAAATTGCACTGAGATTCTTTCACTTAAGCCTAGCTCAGCTACTAATTTAAAAATTCAGAGTGAGTCACTTGTACAAAATGCTGGGGAAGCATAAATCTGGAGCCGTCTGGCTAGCCATGTGCTCTCCAGAGAGCCAGGGAGAATGAAGCATCTGATTTAATGTTTCTTTGGGATAAATATGCCATAGCCAGAGTTTGGGAGAAGAGTTATGGGCCAACTCTGAGCCTGGAAATGAGGGCTGGGAACTGGCTGACCAAAGATCTTCCAGAGAAACGCCTTTATTCAAGTAGATGTGCAGAAAAGCAGAAGTGAGGACAATTGTGGACCAGCCAGAGCTCTGGGCCCCACTTAGACATTCAAAAATCATGAGAAATACAAAGTATGTGACAGCCAAGGGAACCTGGCCATGCTGCAGGGCAGCACAAGCCTCCTCAGACCTTGAAATAATGTATTCCTCAGAGATGACATAGTCAGAACTGGGTTTTAAAAACTGTCTTGTGAGCTGTTCCCAATATCAATAAGTATTTATTAAGCTCTGATTATGCTAATGCCATAATACAATAAAATATTACATAATGTATCATAAAATAGAAATACAATCAAATCAGGATATAAATATAATAAAAAAGAAAGACAGTCCCTGCCCGCTAGGAGTTACATTCTAATGAGAGAGGACAGCACATAAAAAGGAGGTGAAAAGCAGGTGGGGCAGATGGGCCATGGTGATGGAGCACTCCAGTTCCAAAGATAGCTGGCCCAGGAAGGAAAAATGGCTGACCTGGACCTTTTTCTCAAGATGGTCACTGCAGAAGGAACCTCCCAGAGAGGGGGGGCTGCTAGGACCAAGAGATCTTTCTGGTTGAGAAGGCCCCGGGGCTGGAGGGAGCTTCCGGGGTTAGGAGGTAGATAAGAAATGGTGGCAAAGTCCTGGAAGGCAAGAGCAGAACTGGGAGGGGTTTAGAGCCAAATGAATGGACCAGAAGGTTGACTATTGGAAAGAGAATGAAGAAGCACAGGATTTTAGAGGTGAGAAGGATTTCAGGAGCCTCTCAGTCCAACACAAATCTAAACAAGACTCTCCACCTCAACATCCCAAAGACATGGTCATCGAGCCTTTTCCTGAAGACCTCCAATGACAAGGGACTGATTAGCTCCCAAGACAACACATTCTACCTTGGGATAGTTCCTATTGTTAAGGTTGAGTTTCCCTATACTAAGAATAATTCTTTCCTTTTATAACTGGTTCTACCTTCTAGATCCAGGTAGAAAAATTCTAATCCCTCTTCCAAATAATGGGCTTTTAAGTATTTGAATATCATTTTCACCTGCCCCCCCCCCACTCAATATCCAAACTGAATATCCCTTGATCTTTCAGTTGATTCGTTCTCATATGCCATAATAACAAAGCCCTGACCACCCTAATTATCCATCTGCAAATGTTCTCCTTGTTATCAATGTCATTCCTACAATGTGGCAGCCAGAAATGGGCCCAGTAGTCCAGCTGGAGTCTGATCAGAGCTGTGATGAGTTTGGGTGCCCAGAAAGCAGCAGGCTTATCCTGTGGATTTCTGACAACACTGACATGGTAAGTCTCAAGTGGGGAGACAGGGAGAAAGGTGACAAACAAGAGTCAAATTGCCTAAGTAACCTAGAATGAAACCTCAGATGCAGGAGATCAGATATTTCCATTAGAGTTAAACTTTTGTATGCTAGGCCAGTGGAAGTCATTCAGATCCTGGATTTTGTCAGTGATTTCAGCTTGCAAATAGCAAAGTTGACAAGATTGAGTCACTCTTCCTGTTCTTCCTGGAGACCCCTCTCTAAGGAAAATGCTGCAGACAAGGCTGAGATCCTCCTGCCTGAAAGCATTATAGAAATGTCAGCTATTATTACAATATCTCCCCCAACACACCCTTACACACACCTTAGAGAGCCTTTGCCTCTATCTCACTGATCCGTTTACACAGCCCATAGCCATTCATGAGGCCACTCAGCTGGTCCAGGAAGGGGCAAGGTAACTCCCTTAGAAATTCCAGCTACCAGGCCAGTCTGTCGGTTAGTAGCTCACTGGGCTGTGGGACTTCCAGCCCTGTGTGAGGATGGTGTCCTTCCCTCTCTGCCTGTCCTTGGTCCCACAACCGGTTGGGACCAAACAGCCCCACTGGCTCTCCTGCTGGTGTCTCTTCTTCCAACCCAGCAAACTTCACTGCAGGGAGCCCAGAGCCCAGCTATCTCTCAGGCCCTCCAATGCCTTCAGAACATTTATAGGAAAGCGTGACTGAAGGGGCTTCCCCACCCCCACCCCCAGGAGGGAAAGCTGATTAAAGCTTCAAACTGAAGTCGCCTGGGACCTTCTCCCTCCATCTCTTGTCTTCCTTTCACTGTCTTTAAAAACAAAACCCAACAAGACTCTTCTTGGCCTCGACCCCTCCCTCCCAGCAGGAGAGCTGGCACCAGGGATGAGCCCCTTCATTACAAGAGGCTTTGATTAGTTCAGATGGCTGCTCTGCCCCACTGCTAATAGCCTTCATGTCAATTAGCTCGAAAATTCGTGAATAAGCATTGTGATTAAAAGGAGAGAGGGAGAGAGGGAGAGAGAGGCAGAGAGAGAGAGAGAGGCAGAGAGAGAGGGAGAGAGAGAGAGAGAGAGAGAGAGAGAGAGAGAGAGAGAGAGAGAGAAGGAGAGAGAGAGAGAGGGGAGAGAGAGGGGAGAGAGAGAGGGAGAGAGAGGGAGAGGGAGGGGAGAGGGGGGGAGAGAGAGAGGGGAGAGAGAGAGGGGAGAGAGAGAGGGGGAGAGAGAGAGGGGGGGAGAGAGGGAGAGAGAGAGGGGAGAGAGAGGGAGAGAGAGAGGGGAGAGAGAGAGAGGGGAGAGAGAGGGGGAGAGAGAGAGAGAGGGGGAGAGAGAGAGAGGGAGAGAGAGAGGGAGAGAGAGAGGGGGAGAGAGAGAGACAGAGAGAGAGACACAGAGACACAGAGAGACAGAGAGACAGAGAGAGAGACACAGAGAGACACAGAGAGACACAGAGAGACACAGAGAGACACAGAGAGACACAGAGAGAGAGACAGAGACAGAGACACAGAGAGAGACAGAGAGAGACAGAGAGAGACACAGAGAGAGAGAGACAGAGAGAGAGAGAGAGAGACAGAGAGAGAGAGACAGAGAGAGAGACAGAGAGAGAGAGAGACAGAGAGAGAGACAGAGAGAGAGAGAGAGACAGAGACAGAGACAGGGACAGAGAGAGAGAGACAGAGAGAGAGAGAGAGACAGAGACAGAGAGAGAGAGAGAGAGAGAGAGAGAGAGAGAGAGAGAGAGAGGGGAGGGGAAAAAGGGAAGGAGACACAGAGAGAAACAGATTGAGAAAGGAGAGACAGAAGGGAGAGAGAAGGAAGGAGGGAGAGAAAGATAAAAAGACAGCAGAGAGTGAGAAAGAGAGGAAAGAGATGGGGAAAAGAGGGAGAGAGGGGGAAAGAGGAAGAGAAGAGAGAAGAAATGAGTAAAGGGGGAGAGGGAAGAAGAATGGAGAAAAGAGAGAAATGGATAGAGGAGAGAGGAAGACACAGAGAGAGGAGAGTAGGGAGGAGAAGGTAGAAGGGGGGAATGCAGAGACCAAAAGAGAGAGAGAAAAAAAGGAAGCAGGGGAAGATAGAGCAAGCTTGGTATTTCTTATGTCTTTGTGAACTTGTCTTTCCTCCCCCACATTCATGGAGTCCATCTGAAGAGAATCCTAGAGCCAGGAAGGAGAGAGGAGTGGAGCATACTGGCCAGAGTGCTGGGTGGGGAGGGAAGGGCCACTTTCACTCTTTACCACCTGAGTGACCTTGACTGGGTCACGAAGCTCTCTGAGCCTCATTTCATGGTCAGCTATTCCCTAAAGTCTCTTCCACTCCAAATCTATGCTCCTGTGTATCTTCAGGAGGCAGCTATGGGGTGTGGTAGATAGAACACTGGGTCTGCAGTCAGGAAGACCTAAATTCAAATATGGCCTCGAACCCTTACTAGCTTTGTGACCCTGGACAAGTCACTTTACCTCTGTTTGCCTTAATCCACTGGAGAAGGAAATGGCAAAGCACTCCAGTATTAGCGTACTATGTCCACAGGGTACAACAAAATAAGTCTTCAGGTTTGGAAGGACATTGGGCCGTGCTTAAGCCAATTCCGTGCAAGATCAACTTCTCTGTGCCCTCTCTAGCATATGGTCTTCCATTCCCTGCAGGACCATGTTTCCTGTGATGGGAAACTCACTACTTCCCCAAGCAGCTATTCCACCACTGGAGCCTTAAAGAGTTAAGAATTCCTCATGTGTTGGGCCTAAAGTCAACCTCCACCGAGCACCTGCTGGATTCCCAGGATGGGCCCAAGGAGAACAAATTGATGCCCATCAGCAGCATCAGAAATCCTGGGATTGATGCAAGGTGACCTGTCAGCTCCAAACAAAGATGCTGGGCATCTGACCCACACATGGCCCCAGCATCCTCTGGGCTTCTCAGCCAGTCACTGAGGGCAAAACTACTCAGCCCCAGGAACAGGATGACTTGCAATGAATGTTAATTGGTTTGTGGCTCAGCATCCAGCAGGTCACAATGCTCAATAAATATTCAAAGCCTCTGCATTCCTTGCATGCTCCTTAGCACAGACCATCCTGTACCACCTCTGGGATGAGAGACAGGACTGGCACTGGCTGCATCTCTGTAACAGCCAACAGCATTGGCCATGGAACACTCTTTGAGGAGTCTGGGGTTTTTTCCTTCTAAATCTCCAAGCTTCTCAGCCAGTTGAGTGAGTCCTCATCATCCCCTGGCCTTCTCAGGCCCCTTGTCTCTATTAGGCCATTTAACCTGATGAGGGTCTTTGCTTAAGGGAATATCCATGAACCTGAACAGACAAAACAGCAAAGGCTAAAGAAAGAACACCCATGGCTTGATTTCCAGTGGGAACACAGCCCCATCTGACTTTATAATACAGGGAAGCTGGAAGAGACACCTTTTGTTAGCTATTAGCCCTTGCAGTCCATGATGCCATAAAAGCACTTGCATCATTGTATCTGGGATTCCATCCATTTGGGCCATCTCTCCATTGGTGCAGATTGCTACCCACACAAGCCATTTCCCCCTTCATTACCCTCATTGGCATCCTTCCCCACTGGGTGCCTTCGCCCAGGCCTCTTCACAGGGGCACTAGGCTGGCACACAGAATGTCTATTGGTTAGCACTATTATGTGACCTGCCCAACTTCTTTTGCAGGAATTCATCTCTTCTGCAATATCTTGAAATATATATATAATCCCCCTCCCTGACCCCACCCATGGCTTGCTCTATTTGAACCAAGAAGGCAGAACCAGGAGCAATAGGGGAAGTTACAAAAAGACAAATTTAGGCTTGATTTTGAAAAGAGCTTGATTAAAGCCATCCCACAGTGAACTGGGCTGCCAAGAGAGATGGTGAGTGCCCCTTCCTTGGAGGTCTGGAAACAGAGACTAGACCACCAGTCACTAGGGATATTCTTTTGGGGGAATTTCTTCTACATAGCATAAGACTGGCCAACCACTGAGGTCACTTCAGCTCTCTGATCTGTGATTCTTGCACATGGGTTGGCCATAAGATACAAACCTTGTAGACCTCCTGAATGTCTCCATTGCCCTAAAGCCCTGCTATGTGGTTGGTGGTTGTACCTTGAGCTCAGAAAGGACAATGACACTTGTCTGCCCTTGAGCTCAGAAGGGACAATGACACTTGTCTGCTCATGGCACAGCTGGCAGTATTCTCCATGGCTGCCCAGACGTCTATCACTCCAAGAGAAGCCTACAGCCAACATGCTCCTCTCTCTGGTCCAACCATAAATGGGATAATTGTGAATCTAGGGTTGTCAAGGGGGCACCCGGAAAAAATGAGGGAGTCATGCTGGATAATCTCTATAGTCCCTTTCATTCCGAGGACCTAGATTCAAATCCTTCCTCTGAAACTTATTAGCCGTGTGATTTTGGACAAATCAACTAAGCTCTCTGGGCTTCAGTTTCCAATCTCTAAAGTTATAGAGGCCCCTTCCTACAAGGACCCTTGTTACTACTGACCTTCTGCAAGTTACCCACCCTCTTCAGGTATTTTTCCCATCCCTAAAATGAAGGGTCAGTGGCTCCCTCCTGCTATATAACCATGATCCTATATACAATTACTCTCTCCATTCTGAGTCTAAAGGCAGTTTGACATAATGACAAGAATTAGAAGTGACCTGAGTCCAAATCCCACCATCAGTTGTCTGACTTTAAGCAAGCCATTTAACTCCCCTGGGCCTCAGTTTTCTCCTCTGGAAAATGGGAATAATCAAACTCACATGACCTCTACCTGCTGCCTGGAGTTGTTGTCATTGTGAGGCCCATTAAGTGTTTAATGTAGGTCACTAGGGTCAGGTGTGTTGGCTGGGACCCAGAATCCAGCTCCAGTGCCTGTCTCCCCAACCCGCTCACCCCTTCTGGCTTCTCAAGCACCTGTGCCCACCCATCCATCCTCACAAAAGAGGTAACGTGGACGCCAACAGCTGTGGCTAACGCAGCCTCTTGTGCTGTCCCCATGACAACTGTCCCTGGGGAGAGATGCACAGCTAAGGGACAAATGACTGAACCACACCTGAATGGGCAGGGCCTCTCCTGAAGCAGCTGCCACCCAAGCCCAGCCAAGTCCCAGACTGGGCTTCCACACAAAGTCATACAAAGGCTCCCTCTCCCAGGTCTTCTCCAGTCTGCTTCAGATGAAACCCTGGCACTCTCAAAACCATAAAGTGCCACCAATCAATCAAGCAAACACGCCTTTGTTAAGGGCTGCTATATGTTAGGCACTAAGACAGAAACAGCTCCTGCCCAGAAGCATGCTCTGTAAGGGGAAACAATGGCTAGGCATATAAATATGTTAAAAATAAGCAGGGTCTAAATATATAAAAAATAAGGAAAACCCTTTTGTGGGGTGGGACAGGCACCATGGGTTCTCAGAGAGGGGTAGGAGGGAGGTGCCATTTGAGCTGAGCTTTGACAGAAGTTAGGAATTCTAAGAGGCAAAGGCAAGGAAGAAGAGCATTGGGGGGGGGGGGTGGTCGGTGCAAATGCTCAGGGGTGGGAAATGGGAATATCAAGTTTGAGGAAAAGAAAAAAGGCTGTATTAAAGTGAATGAAGATTATTAAATAAAAGAGGCCTGGAAGGGAGGAAAAACAAATGCTTATCAATTTTTTTTTTTTTGAAAACTAAATGGTAGGCTTAAAAGCTTGAAAGGTCAAGCAGAATTTGTATTTTGTCCTGGAGGCAATAGGAAGCCATCAAAACTTTCTAAGCAGGGGAGGGGCATGGTCAGGCCTGAGTCTGAGTGAGATCTCTTTGTTGCTGAATGGAGAGGGGAGAGGTTAGAGGCTGGGAGGCCAATCTGAAAGCTGTTAGAGTACTCTGGGTGAGAGAGGAGGACTTCGTGGGTGTTTGGGGCTCTGCCTTCACAAGCCATGGCCAGTCATTCACTGACCACTTGGAGCTTAGCCAAGCCTTTTACAGACACGATTTCATTTGAAATAGGTGAGAGAAGAAACCTCCCTAGGTGAGAGTCCTCCTCAGGAATTCTCATATGAATGCTGCCTGAGTCAGGGCTCTTCGTGGTCCTAAGGGTGGTGGTTTTAAGAACAAGTATTTCTTATTCCATTGACTGTTCAATGCTGCAGGTGCGGAGGAGGAGGAGGAAGGGGAAATTGGAGAAGGGGAGGAAAGGGGGAAAGAAGAGGGGTGAAGAAGAGGGATGAAGAGGAGGGGGACTGGGGAGGGTGGTCAGACTCTAGAGACAGAACAGTCCCAGCAACAGTTGGTGTGTCAACTTTACTATAACATGCCCACAGAGGCAAAATGTGGAATATGGCTGGAAAGGGATGTTGGAGGCAGTTTGTGAAGGGCCAGAAGGTCAGGATAAAGAGTTAGAATTATTCCAGAGGTAACAGGGAAGGGCTGAATACCTTTAGGATAGAGGAATGGGAGCTACCCTCAAACCCCTGGAGTCTCCCAGGATGCCCAGTGCCAGGCAGGAGAGAAACATCGACCAGGTCAGGTTTGCTCCTGACCTCTCCCAGCCCCCCATTCCCCACCTTGGGTACAACCCGAGTAGCTCCAGCTAAAGAAAGCTCCAAATATGTGGTTGCAGGTAATTATTATTCCTCCCGAGATCTCAGACTTTCAAATATTAACAAAGCAAGCCTCTGAGAAGGGCTGTGAGGTCCTGGTCAGACTTGCAAGAAAAATATGCAGCCCAAACTCTGGGAACCACAAACGGCTGATCTGCTTTATACCAGTCTCACCCATTTCTGGAACCCTATAGACAGCTGTGGGCTCCTAGGGGCTAGCTGACCATGGTTACTTTAACAAGAGGGGCGGTAGGAAATAGCTTTGATTTGAGTTACTAGACATTGGACAGGACAGTCTGAAGGGAGGGGTTTTCACCAAGAACTGATGGCAGCATAATGAGAAGGAGCAATAAAATGTATTTTGAGAAGGGAGGAAGAAATTTTTTAAAAAGAGAAAGGAGGTTAAGAAATAAAAAGAACATCTAAGAAAGTGGGGAGAGGGAGAATAGAAGCAAACATTGTAGTGAGAGGCACATGCCCCAGAAAGGTTAAAGATGGAAACAAAGACCCGAATGACACCAGAATGTTCAAAGCAGTACCTTTGTGGTAGAAAAAAATCAACGAACCTGGAAGCAAATCAAATGGCCACTAATTGGGAGAAGGCTGCACAACCCATGCTCTCTGGGTACAACAGAATGCTTTTACACTATAGAAAATGACAACTATAAGGAATTCAGAGAAGCAGGGAGGACTTGTATGAACTGATGCAGAGATGGAAAGTAGAAACAAGAGAAGCATTTACATAGTGACTCCCAAGAGTATACAATGGGATTCTTAAACTGTTTGATTTGATGAAACCCATGCAATCTTTCTCATAGCAATGATGTATTGCCTACATCATAATTGAAGGAGAAACTCAATTTCACTTAGAAGTTGGTGAAACAAAGAATTTCCCCCAACCTTTCACTAACTCCCTGAAATCTCCCCACTGACCCCTGGTGCAAAATGAAAGCAGCTGGGTGAATAGAGCACTCGTCCTAGAATCAGAAAGACATGAGTTCAAATCCAGTCTCAGATACTTACAAGTTGTATGACTCTGGATGAGTCCCTTCACCTCTGTTTGCCTTAATCCATTGGAGAAGGAAATAGCAAGCCAGTCCAGTATCTTTGCCAAGAACACCCCATTGACAGTATTGGTGTGCCATAGTTCAAGGAGTCAGAAACAACTGAACAATAACAACAAAGAAGAAAAACCCTAAAAAGGAGGAAAGAGAAAAAAATAAGTATTATTTATATAGTGCCTACTGTGCCCTGGAACTAGGCTAAGTGCCTTATAAATGTCTCCTCTGCTCCTCACTACACAACCTGGGAGGTGGGTGCTGTTGTCCCAATATTACAGTTGGGGAAACTGAGGCAAAGGTGAAGTGACTTGCCAAGGGCCATACAGCTGGGTACTTGAGGCTGGATTTGAATTTGGGTCTTCCTGACTCTGGACCTAGAATTCTGTCCACTATGCCACTTCATCAACAAATCTAATTTAATTGCAATGAGCAACATTGGTCCCAGAGAGAAGGCAGAAGGCTGGGGATGCTGTCAGACAGCTCGACTTTGTCATCACTTTTCTTGGCTGCCTATCCTTTGTTATAAGGGAGAGGGATCAATGGGAATCAAGAAATGGCCATGATGTAAGATGCAAAAGGCATAAAAAAAGATTCCAGTGACAATAAATCAAAATATTCCTAAAAGATAAATAAATAGAAAAGGAAAAGACAGCCATGTTTGGGAAAGAAGACTGGATTTCACAAGGGAAACCTGGATTCTGGTCACAGCTCTTCCATGGCTGAGATGTGGGACCTCAGGAGTGTCCCAGGGGAGCTTGGTCTCCCCAAACCTCAGTCTACTCATCTGAAAAATGAGAGGCTTGAATAAAACGATCCTGTCTACTTCTAATTTTCTACATTTGCATGAGCTAACACTCTCTAAGCTAAAGAGGTGCCTATACCCCCCAGGATAGGGGATAAGTCACACTCATAGAAATCAACACAAAAATGCTTTAATTCTCAAAAAAATGACACCACTTCAAACAGATACTGAAGACAATCAATTATTAAATGAAGGCGCAATATCTGGTATATGGTAGGCATTGAAATGCTTGTTGAACTGAAATGAATTCAATGATAAATGCCAGGCATTCGTTTTATATTTCATGAGAATTCAAGATGCAAGAGAATCCATTTCAATTATCGGCAGTAATCATAATTTATGCATTTCTTAAATACTGAAGCTGTGACAGAAACTACTGTGGGTGGAATTGGGAAGAGGAAAACCCAAAGGAAGCAGCTCCTGCCTTCTATGGAGAAAAACCAGAATGTGCTCTGGAAAGGAAATATACATTACTATGGGAGCTGGGGAGGGGGAACGGGAGGGAACACATTACCAATGGGGTGGGCTGGGGGACTAAGAACAACCCTGACGGGGCACATAGCATCAAGTTGAGCTTTGATTGGAGCTAAGTATCAGAAGAAGGTCTACTCCAAGAATGGGAATAGTCTGTATAGAGATACAGACCTAAGTACAGTGCCTGGCATACAGTAGGCATTTAATAAATGTTGATTGATATTGATTATTGGAGACAGGAAATTGAGTCTTGTGTAGAAGTTACAGCAAGTCAGCAAGTTTGACTGAACTCTGAAGGGCACAAAGGGAGGGACATGGAATAGGCAGCTAGGTGACTCAGCTGCTAATGAAACCTGGAGTTGCCAAGATCTAAGTTCAAATCCTACCTCAGACACTTAATAGCTGTGCAACTCTGAGCCCACCACACAGGGCTCCATTTCCTCATCTGTAAAGTGGAGATAGTAATAGTTACCTCACAGGGTTATTGTGGGTTTCAGGTAAATGCACACATAGAAAACACTGCGTGAACCTCAGCATGCTCTGGAACTGCCGGCCACCATTACTATCATTAGTTACGGTTATCACAGACTCGTCTTTCTCTAAGGTGCTCACCTTACAATTACAGCGGCAACCACACTGGCATCCCCAGGAGGCTGCAGGCACAGGCTCTTCGATCTGCTTCACTAGGAGAGAGAGCTGTTCACCGGGACAGCAATCTTTATTAATTACATTTGTTGTCGGATCCTTTCTCGGGGCCTTCTGGATGCCATGTGGTGGGGAGCACCGAGCAGAACAAAGCACACTTATACAGCAACTCAGGGGGCAACTCCGACTTTATTTCCTGCTCTTCTACATATATAGCCTATCCTAAGCAAGCACTTTCCATTTTGGCTCTTGGCCAATTACAACACCTTTTGCCTTTTAAGGTCAAGCACACCTTAACCCTGGGACTCTTATCTCGAGATTTCTACCTGGAACAAGGATATTCCTTGTGGACCCGGATGTGCGTTGCTCCTTAGAACCAGGTAGGGTCAGCTGGGGGCCTAGCAGTCTCTCAAGTGCCTAGAGGGTTAATGGGGGCAAGAGGCCTTGCCATCATCGCCTAAGCCCGGAGGCAGTGCTGTCATGGGTCCAGGGACCTCTCAAGGGCACTGAGGTAAATCCGGGTTAGCTCTCCCACATACATTCACTAGATCAGGGGAAAAGTTAGCACCCTGAACTACCAAGTAAATACAAACAGAAAATAAAGACGAACAGACAGGCCTCTGACTGCCTGAATCAACTAAACACTTTACATACATCCCTGGATTGAGAGAGCCTTTACAGCTGAGCAGCCAGGGAGCTCTGAACATCCCTCAGAATCTCGACCAGGGAATCACAAGGTCCTTCTCATAAGCAGCCCCCAAACCAAAATATCAGCTAGGAGTATATATATCCTTCTTCAGGGTCAGAGGGCATCACAGCCCTCCTGACCAGGCCTAATTAGAAATTAGCAAAAGGTGTGAAAGCCTTCCTGCAAGCAAGCATTCCCTAAGCAAGCTTCCCTTTATGGGCTCCACCTGAGGCCTATTAATGGGTGGGGAAGATCTTAAATCCTATTAAGATTACAACAACTCGGTAGGAAGGGGGAGGTACATATAACAGTCACATTTTACAGTGAAGAGAAAGAAAGAAAGAGAAAGAAAATGACCTGTTCCACATCAGCACCATGGAGAGAGCCTGAGTCTGGAGTCAGGAAGCCCCAAGTTCAAATTCAGCCTCAGACACTAGTTGTATGAACCTAGATCACTGAATCTCTTTTTGCCTCAATTTCTTCAACTGTGAAATGGTATAATAATAATAAAATAATAATGATGATGATAATACATACCTCAGGGTTTTTGTGAGGATCAAATGAGAATATTTGTTGTTGTTTTAAACTCAGTGTCGTGCCAGAACACAGTGGGAGCTATATAAATGCTTATTTCTTTACCTTCCCTGCTTCATGTCATATAGTGAATATACGTCAGACCTAGGGTTTGAATTGAATTCCCCTGGCTTTAAAATCAGAGCTCTTTACATTACACAGTACTTCCTTTTATACAGATTTATAGCATATATTTCAATTTTATTTCAGCAACAATTTTCAATTCCTCAGATTAATGGAGAAATTGTGAAAAAGAAAATAGTAGATAATACTCAACAATTTATCCATAGCCTTGGAATATTCTCAAAAACTAAGGCAGGGGTGGAGAGAGAGTGTTGTAATTAAGTATCTATTCCTAATTACACTTTATTTGGGTTAATACAAAAATGAGTTGGCATTCCATGGACACATACCAGCAGATGGCAAAAGGAAAAGATCCAGGCATGGGGGGGGGGGGAGGAGGGCAGGGCAAGCCACCTAGGATTATAATCTGCTTGGGAGGGGTTCAGGATTTTTTAACCCTTTGCTAATTCTGCAGCCTCACTGACAATGGGGGACCATCTGCCCCCTCGCATTTCCTCCATTAAAAATCTACCCAAAGAGCTGAAAGTCTTCTCTGGCTGGGTTCACATTTGTGTTTCCCATTGCTTTCCTCAGGTTACCCATCTGTTATTGCACATGTTGGTCTAACAAGCATTTATTAGGCACCTACTATGTGCTAGGCACTGTCCTGATAAACAGAAACAAACAGGGAAACAATCTTTGCCCTACAGGAATATACATTCCATAAGGGGAAACCATGTGTATACACTGGGAGGGGTGTCAATTAAGTAAGTCAATCATCCATCTTCCATTGAACGGGCTTAGTCCAGAGAGCTTTCTCAAAAGAGACAACTTCACTGAGTCAATCAGTGAATCTGAGATGGGGAGGGGAGGAAGTCTGTGTTGAATTAATCATTCAATCTTTAGACTAGATATGGAAAGTCCTTGATCCTCGCCAGCCATTGAATACAATGGAGCAACTGGTATGAGAACATTGAGATTAGTCAGGGAGATCTGGCCAATTTAGTGGGACTTGTATAAACCAGCAAGCCAGTAGCAAATTGAGCCCTCAGGCATCTGATGGCCCAGAGGTGGAAGCGGGTCCAGCCAAGTGCTTAAGGAAGACGGTTCTAGGTCTCCCCACTCCTCTCTCCCTGAACAGCCAAGGTCCTAGGATGGATCCTCCCAGGAGGGTGAAGGCGTATGGGGCTCTGGACTTGCCAGTAGTACCACCACAATAACCAAGCCAGTGTCTCATTGGGAATGACAGACCAACTCAGGAGAGGCAGTTTTAGGGTGCCACTAGGAACCCAACAGAAAGTTCCACCTTACTTAAAGAGAGTAACAGGCATGCTTCACAGACCTCAGCTCTCAGTGTCCTAGTGGAGACGCACGTCACAGATTCTTGGGGAATACTTTGTGCCAACCTTTCTCACCATGCCACCTTAGTAAACATCCCTTTTTAAAAGCTAATCAAGTCTGCCTGACTGACCTATAATCAGAGTGGGAAAGCAGGCTGGTGGGGACATAGCAGCAGCTGGGCTCTGGGGACTGACCAGCCCGCACCACGAGGAGCTGGGGCCTCCCAGGGCATGTACATAGAACAAAATGTAAAATGCAGAGGAAACAGAAGGTATATGTTGAGGAATGGGCTAGCAACCAAGGAAAATGGGCTCACCCCTCCACTCGCTGTTCCCAGGGCCTTCCATCTGAGATTAACTTTCATCTGCTTTTGAAAGATTGTCTGTGTAACTGATTGCCCACATTCTGTCACGATCATCAGAATGTAAGCTTCCTGAGGGGAGGCTGTTGTTCTTGCCTTTCTTTTTACCCCCAAAGCTTAGCCCTGTTCTTAGCATATATAGTAGGCACTCAATAAATACTTGTTGCCTGCCAGTGATGGGCAACAAATCTGGAAAGGTGGGATGGTGCCAGACCATGATGGGAAGGAGCCTGTGTTTGAGCCTGGGCTCAGTAGGGGGTCAGCAGAGCTCCTTCATAGCAGATTGATATGGTTGGGTAGATGTACCCTAGTGCCCTCCTCTGCTGGCTATGGGGAGAATGATGAAGACAGGGGAGGGACTACAAGAAGGAAGACCTAGGAGGGTGCTATTGGAGCAGAGGGGAGAGGCATGTGAATGTGGAAGAGGAGAAAGTCTGGAGAGCAGCAGATGTGGGACCCAGCTGGGTACACATAGGGAGGGAGAGCCCACGGTTGGCTGCAATGTCAGGCTGAGGGACATTCCAAGGACAGCAGAATGTTGGGGACTCAGTTTCCAATCACCAAAGGCTGGCTCTCTGCAAGAACTCATAGACTAGGTGTCAAACAGTCTCTAAGCAGGATTCCTTCAGACTCATTTTCTTGCCTTATGACAAAACTGGCTTATTTAACTTTGAAGGCAATGGCTATGGCAGCTGGTGGTGCCCAGGTAATCTTATCATGACAAACAGGCTATTTTCTGGGTCCATTCTTGACTTCAAGAGGAAAATGATGTTTGTGTGAAAAGGAATGGCCTTGACTGTGTGCAGCCCCCTCCTTGCTTCTTTCAGATTGCTCACCTCTGGCCAGCCTGGCATTTATGCACAGGATGGAGGATCTGTCACACAGGCACAGGCAAGAGGCTATTTAACAGATAACTGTATTTAGCACAGCAATTCCTCACCACCATCCCCCAAAGCCAGGGGTGAGTACAGATATCCCAGTGAGGATGGGAGCACTTGCCTCTAACACAAGCTGGCGGGCTGGCGGGCTGGGCCCCCGCCATATTGGGCCCTTTGAATAACCAGGAGAGAGAGCACAGCCCAGTACATAGAGGGATGGCGTTGGAATTAGGCTGGCCTGGAGTCAAGTCCTATGTCTGTCTTGCTCTCTGTCACACACACACACACACACACACACACACACACACACACACACACACACATATACTCACACACTCACACATATACACTCACACATATATACACTCACACACATATACACACAAAAATACACTCACATACATAAACACACACACACACATATATACATAAACATACACATGCACACATACAGTCACACACACTCTAACACACACACACACACACACACACACACACCTGATGCTTTAAAAAGTCAGTTAACTTACCTGGACCTCAGTCTCTTCCTCCAGAAATGGAGGGGGTTGGACTCAGTGGCCCCAGAGGTCCCTTCTAGTTGGAGACATGGAAGGCTATGATCTCAGGTCCCCACAAAATATTTCAACCCTGGATTTCCTTTTATTCTACTTTCAGAGGTGTTACTTTCATGGTGTGTTGGGGGTTGTTAAATCCAGCTTGACTGGAACTTAGGAAGGGGAGGAGTGGGAGATGAGGTCAACAGGATGGGTTGGGACCAGAGAAAGGAGAGCCTTGAATGCCAGACCAAGCAGAGAGGATTCTGGCCTGTAGTCCTGGGGACTCATTGGAAGGTTTCTGAGCAGGGAGGCAGCTCATCTCAGAGAAGTCCCAATGTCAAGTGTGGTTTAGAGAAAATACTGAGCTAGGCACATTGTGCTGCTTGGTTATAAACAGATGAAGGAGAAAGAGGAGGAAGGAGAGATTCTGCCCATAGAGGAGAACTTTGGCATCTTCACAGAAGTGGGAACAATCCAGAGAACAGCCCCAGAGCCTTTCCCACAAGAAATCACCTCCAAAAATGTGCCTTTTACAAGATCCCAGTCTGGGAACCAGACTGTCCAGGGCCTGGGTCCAGAGCACAGAATGAAAAGGGAATCAGGAGCCAGAAAAGCTGGCCAGGCTCCACCACCCCTCCTAGCTAAAGATCCGTAGGGAGTGTCTGGTGCCCAGCCCCCAGATAAATAATTCAACCTTAAAACAGATAAAATATGCAAAAGCAGCATCCATAAATGCATTAGCAGCAGGCCACAGGTTTCACTTTTGGCAACTAATGAGCTCAACAGATTTGGGGAAGTGAAGCTGTCCTGAATTTTCTCAGGCATGTAGGGAGGCTGTCCAAATACTCATGACTGGCACTTATGTCAGGAAGACCTCACTTCGAATGTCACCTCCAACACTTCTCTGCTGTGTGACCCTAGGCAACTGATCTCAGCTTTCTGAGCTTCCATCTATAAAAGGAAGAATTTAACTGATTCCTACTTCATCAGGGTCATTGTCAGGATCAAATGAGATAAGGTAGATTTGTAAATCAAGAGAGATCCTCCACACCAGGGTTGGAAGAGGTGCCAGGGAAACAGGGATGGGCACCAGAATCCAGCAGGATACACAGATTTAGAATTGGAAGGACCTTAGAAGCTATCTGGGCCTGAGCCCTTATTTTACAGATGAGAAGACTGAGGCCCAGAGAGGGAGAGAGGTTTGTCTGAGGTCACACAGCTCTCCGCACCATCATCTATTCTAAGGATTCTGAGAGACAGAAGTGCCCACTGTGTGCCGGGCACTTTGCCAAAAAAAAATCCCAATGATTCTCGAGGCTCTGATTGCTGTCAGCCTGAGCTTGTTTAATTTCAGCTTCTAGCTTTGGAGTGGATGGGTCTAAAGCCTTTACCTGGCTGCCCAGCACAATGTTGTGTGGGGGTTTTGTCCCTTGGTGAGAGTGCAAAGACCATGGGCTCTGGAGAAAAAGGGCCTGGATTAAATTCTCTCTCTGAGGTTTTCTACCTGCATAAATCCAGATGACTCATTTAAGCTGCCTGACTCAGTTTCCTCACCTGCAAAAATGAGGGTCTTGGGCTAAATGGCATCTTTGGTTCTCTCCATCCTTAGACTGATGATCTGAAGTCACTCGGTCTCTCTAGGACTGTCTTCCCATGTGCAAAATGAGGAGGATTGGGTTGAGATTGTGGCCTCTGAGGCCCCTGCCATCTCTAATTACAGTATATTATCCCCTAATCTCAAGCCTACCTCTTTCAGGTACCGAGTGGAATTCCCCAAATCTGAACCACAGAGGAAGTCAGCATCCCTGGTGGGTACCCATCCTCAGGGGATGTAGTCTATGGAAGATTCAGCACTCCCCTTCTTATTCTATAATGGAAGTTTCTTGAGGGCAGGGACTATTTTTGGTGCTTCTTTGAATACCCAGCCCCTAGCCCAGCACTTGCCTCATAGAAGGCTCTTGTTGATTGATTGATTAGAGGACATTGCCAAGTCAGTCCTTCCATTGATCAGAACCCTCAGCATCAGTGGGTGGCAGGCAGGATGCCCACCTACCAGCCCTATGGCAGTTGCCCTCATTTTCTTGGTCTCTTCCTCTGTCTTCATCATTCTTTGGGTTCCTTCTTGACCTGGCACCATATCCTTGCAGGCCAGCATCCAGAAAGGGCCTAGTAGAGGTAGCCAGTCTTCGCACAATGACAAGGCCATGGTTCCTGGATACATTCCAACTCCCTTCCCCGTGATTTCCAATGCTTTGTTGGTGTCTCTGGCCTCAGTGGGGCTCTAATCTTCAGTGTAACTAGAACTAATTTCCAGATTCCAAGAGTGAGTATCAAGCAATCCAGCCAACTTGTCCTTCTCTGCAAAGTTAGGGTGTGGGACAAGATGATTCAGCTCCATCCTATCCAACACACTTCCTAATTCATTCATTCTGAGAAAGTATTAATTCAGGACCTGCTAAGAACTGGTGCTAGCAATACGAAGATGAAACAGCCCCTGGCCTCAAGAAGCTTACATTCTATGGGAGAGAAATGAAGCTACACAGATAAGTAAATGCAAAATGGATGAAAAATGCCTACAGTCATTGGGGGAGGGGGAAGAAGGAGAGGGAATTCAATTGGCTGCCTTGGGATGTAGGATGAGCCTTAACTTCAAGGCCACAGACCCCTGGAGCCCAAGCACCCTCAGGGGTCATCAAGCCAATGTTGTTGGGTGGAAAAGAGTGACAATGTATATATTTTCCCCCATCCAAGCTAATAGAAAGTACCAGCTGCCAAAATCTATCCACAGACACTTTCCAGATTAGAAACCCCTCATGCAGGAAATGGAGGCCCAGAGTAATTAAAAATGACTTAGACCAATCAAACAGCTGGTCAGTAACGGGTCCAAGCTGACCCTCGGAATCCTGATTCCCAGTCCATGGGGCTCTTTCTACAAAGTAAAGTCAGGGATTAAAGACTACAAGATCCCAGATTCATAGAATTGAGATCTGGAGCCAGTCACTAGAGGTCATTGAGGCTAACCACTCATTCTACAAATGGGGAAATTGAGGCATGGGGAAGGGGACTGGTTCAAGGTCACCAATACTAAAAGGGCATGGTGGCTGGGGGAGGAGAAGTAAAGAAACATCAGAAGCTTTATTTAATTTCCCTATTAATTTAAAGACTTCTGAAGCTTCCTGCCTGTAGGAAATCGAAGGACAAGAATTTATCCTGCCCCCCTCCCCCAGAGAAGAATGGAAGGAAAGACTGAGTGGACAAAGCAATTAATGTCTGTATCATGACATACTCAGCAGATGTCAGCTCCAATTTAGGCAAAGATTTCTTTTTGAAGCTCACCCTTTTTCAGACTACCAAATGTTATGAGTCCGTATTGCAATTTATCTCCCAGCTTTTTCATATTCATCCTCCACAGAGCTAGCCCACAAACCTTCCTTGGGGGCCTTCAATAGCTCCCTATGGCTGGAATAACTTTTAAATGGCCCAGCCTGGCAGATGAAGCCCTGAGTCTGGCTCCAGGATACTTTCCAAGCTCATTTCACAGCCATTTCTCTTCACACACTCAAGTTCCAGGCAAACTGGCTGCTCCCTAACCTGAGTAAGCTGCCCCCATCCTCCATGTATTTGTACAAGCACTGCCCCAGGCCTAAAGCGTGCCCTTTCCTTATCTCTGTCATTCAGAATCCTTCTGGAGGCTAAACTCCAGGGCTACTGGGTCAGTGAAGGTGTGCCTGAGGCCCAGGTCTTCCCCACTCCTCCAAATTCCTTGACCATCCTGTGGCTCCCTTTCTCCTATCAAGCATCAAGCTCATCTCCCTTGTTCTTGCTCTTGCTGAGTCATCTTCAGTTGTGTCAGATTCTCTGTGACCCCATTTGGGGTTTTCTCAGCAAACATACTGGAGGGCTTGTCATTTCCTTCTCCATTATTGACCCTACTCCCATAAAATGTAAGAGTTCCTTGAAAGTAGGCAGTTGTTTGTGTCTATCTCCATATCCCCAGGACTTAGGGCCTGGTTGTGTGATTTCATTGGCCAAAAGAACTCCCTGGACAAGGAAACTCCTCTAACACTGCAAGGCAGAAGCAGCTTTGTAATTTATGATTTTAGGGAGTGTCCCAAGGCCATTGAGAGGTTAAGGAATTGTCTAAGATCACAGGGTTCCAGAGATGGGCCATGGCATGGCTTTTGGGGTGGCCTAGTAAACATCGGATAAATGTTCATGAATTATCAAATGATTGAGAATCTATATTCAGAAGCTAACAGTAGTAAAACCTAAGGCCAAAAGACATGGTTATTTTTCAAGATTTGGCTGAAAATAGCCCTTGTTTTTGGAGATTTGACACAGCCGAGTGAGAAAAGGCAGCTAACTCCCCAAAGCCTAGCGGTGACAGCTCCTTTGTTCCCATTGTCAGACAGAGAGCACTGTCACCTCTGCCACTAGGTACGGAATATTTGGGATTAGACTTCCAAATGATGTGTACAGATATACCCAGTGCCTAAGGTTTCTCTGTGAATATTTATCCTCCCTTTCTAATTTGCTGAGGAAGCTTTTTGGTTTTTTCCTGACAGGTAGGGAGTGACATTTCTTTTTGTGGGGGAGGGAAGGGGAGGATGGGGAAAGGGTGGTAAAAATATAGAGCAGCAGAGAACAGAATCCCAGAATCTCAGAGTGAAGAGGGTCATCAACCCTGATGATGAGGTTAGGGGCGGCTAGGTGGTGCAGTGAGTAGAGCACCGGCTCTGGAGTCGGAAGGACCTGAGTTCGGATCCTGGCCTCAGACACTTAACACACACAAACAAACAAAAAAACCTAGCAGTGTGACCTTGGGCAAGTTACTTAACCCCAATTGCCCTCCAAAAAAGCAAAAAAAAAAAAAGAAATGATGAGGTTTAGGGGTGCTTGAGACCCCAAAATACCAACATGCGGGGTCCTGCTCAATGAATTCGACTCAAGCCTCTCTCAAGCAAAGGGTTTCCAGGGCCTACACTTCATCAAGAGCAAGAAAGGCCAACCTAGACATGAAACCAAATCCCCACCATAATGCAGCCAACAAATGACCCTCCTTGGAAACCTTCAAAGTGGGGAGCCAGCCCCTCCCACTCCAGGCTCTCTGTCCTGCTTTGGAATAACTCTGAGAGAAATGATTATTAATAACCAGTAATCTGGGGTAATCCAGAATTCTTCCCTTCTTCTAAAGTCCTGATTTTAAAAAATAAAATGTTTAGTCTCTAGAAGGACATTACTGATAACAAGATTGAATTAACCCTCCTCAATCCTGGCCAGACCCCACCCAACCTTAGTTTATTTAGTCTCTGTGAAGAAATCCATTGTGTTCTATTCAGGTTTGGGTAGGGGTAGATTCTTCCATTAGATTGCCCAAAGCTGGGGGTGGTCTGGGGATAGAGATAAGACTCTCAGTCCAAGATGATGCTGTTTTTAGCCCCTCATTTTAATACAGCCCACCTCCCATTGTGTTAACCAGTCTGAGTTGATTGCCACTCCTCTTCCAAAAGAACACATAAGCCCTGAGCCCAGCTGCCTTGGTTGTCTTTGGTCTAAAAGAGATGGTCATTGGAATATCCATGGAATTATCAAATGATTGACCATCCTTTTATTGATAACTTGCTGGCCCTATTAATAAATTGTTAAATTGCCCAGACACTGTGTCTCTTGAACTTTTTAATTGCTACAACTTTTACAGATTATGTGAATGTCGAACCCTGCTTCTTTGCTACTCCCTCCAATTCTCCAAGTTTGTCTCTTTAGGGATAAGTCCCTAAAAGGTCTTAGATACAGAGACAGAAGAAACTTTAAAGGCTGTCCAGCCCAATTCCACTCATCCAAGTTACCTGGGGGAAAAGGGGCAGCATCAGAATTTGAATGCAGATCTCTTACTGAAGAGCTAGAGCCCCTTCTACTAAGATATTGTGACTCATGCAAACTTTCAAAATTTCAATACATCATGGTTACTCTAAGCCCTCTCTTTTTCAGCTAAACAGCTTCAGTTTCTCCAGTCATCTTATGTCCTTCACCACGCTCAAGGGCCTCTCTAGAACTTTTCCAACTGATTTCCAGTAAAAATGTCCCAGGTGCACTGCTTTCTGATTTTGTTCCAGTGACTGTGAGATGCTGTTTCATCTATTCATCAGTCAACAAGCACTTATCAATAACAATAGCTAATATTTAGTCTTTACATAGCACTTTAAGGCTTGCAGAGAGTTATTCATGAAGAACCTATTATGTGTTAAGTATCACCTACTTATGAAGGACCTGATAAGCTCTGGGGACACAAAGACAATAAGGACACTATTTTTTCACTAAAGGAGAAGATAGCCTATTGAGCAAAGAGTCAGAGGCCCAGAGATGGAAGATGAGTTCGTCTAGTCCCACTCCCTCATTTTACAGAAGGGGAAACTGAGGCCCAGGAACACAAAGGGCCACATAGGTAATAACCATCAGAATTTGAACCCAAGGTCTTTGACTCTGGAGTGAGTACATCTTACTGAGGTGACACATGTGCCCAGAAAAAAGTAAATTCAAGAATGATACAAAGAAATCCAGAGTGATGGAGGGGGCCCATTCACAACCCTGGGGACAAGGATGGAGATTATGAGCTAATCCCTACAGGGGGATCAACAGAAAGCATTCCAGGGCTGGGGAACAGCTCTGTGCTCAGGCACCTTCTCAATTCCGTCCTAACAGATTCCTCCAGCATTGGAAAACTGATGCCTAAAAGTATTCAAAGAAACATTCCACGTCCCCGTGTGAAATGGATAAAGGTAACTGAGCCAAGCTTTCCTGCTTCTAAACTGTGTGGATTTAATTAAACCTTTCACATCCCAAACTTCATAATCATAAAGAGATCTAGCAAGTGAAAAAAAAAGGAAAACAGACTATTTCAGAATTTTAGGAGCAGCATGCAGAGTCCCAAGGGCAGAAATTGTGTGATTTTTATCTTTGTATTACTGGTGGGCCCCACAGTGCCCAGCACCATGTGCTGCAGAGCCAGACTCAGTAGATCCTCCTTGAATCTTACTGGATCATCCTAGTAGAAGGTAAGTTTCTTGAGAGCAGGGATTGCTTTGCACTGGGCTTTCATAATCCCAGAGCCTTGAACAGGGATTGGCCCACAGTAAGTGGCTAACGAATGTCTGTAAAGCTAAAATCAATTTTAGCCATGATATTAAGCTGGCATGTGGATTAAGGCACTGCCCATAGCCGCACAGAAATCCATTTCAAGGCAATTTTAGTGACTTCAGACTTTCAAATATGCAGAAGGTAGGGGATAGCCATAAAGCCTCTCCAGTGACCTTTAGGAGAATTCCAGCTCAGCTCCTCAGGCACTGACTGGGCAAGTCTCTGGACAGTCCTTGGTTTCTCATGTCCCAGACTCGCCCCAGGAAAGGAGAAGCTGGAATAGCGCAGGGAACATTATGGTAGGAGAATCTTGGGCTCCAGCTGTTCCATTGTTTTCAGTCATTTCCGACTCTTTGTGACCCCATTTGGGGTTTTCTTGGCAGATACACTGGAGTTGTTTGCCATTTCCTTCTCCAGCTCAGTTAAGTGACTTGCCCAGGGTTACACAGCTAGTAAGTGTCTGTGGCTGGATGAGCTCAGGAAGAGGAGTCCTCCTGATGCCAACCCCAATGCTTGGGCTCTAGTAGCTGGGAACAAACATAATTTCTCAAGGCAGGGTCCAGAGGATTTGTTTAGCAGTTGCCCAACCTAGAGCTCTAATCCCACGACCACTGTCGTGGGCTACCTGGGCTACCACAGAAACCTTTAACAGGTCTCCACACCTTCTTTCTTCCCTCTATCCATCCTTCAGCCTAACTTCGGGCTAACTTTCCTTATATATAGTTATGTTACTCCTCTACTCAAAAACCCTCAGTATCCCTCCATTGCCTACTGAGATAAATTCAGATTCTTGGCATTCAGGGCCCTCTACACTCTGGTACCACCCTGCCTTTCCAGAAGAGTCATTTCAATCTCCTCTGTGTTCTTCATGCTCCAGATGGATTACTTTTTTCTGGTCCCAGAAACAGATGGCTTTCCCCATGCTTTCACCTCTGAGGCTGACTTGCCTTTGGTCCCACTCAGTGCAGACAGAGAGGCTTGGGCCAAATGGCCAAGATTTCCAAATTCTTGGAGGGGTTTGTGGGAAAGAGAAGGAAACCACAGCAGACCCTGAAACATGGCAATCTTGATCCAGGAGGCCATTCCCCTACCCCAGTGTCTCTACTCCATAGAATGTGGCCATAGACAGGTCCCAAGTGTGATGCCTCTCCTTTGCTACTTCATCTGGTGAATTCCTACTAATACTTGGAGGAGAAACTAATGTCATTCCTCTGTGAAGTCACCATAATCTCCTCCCCAAGTTAAGACTTTCCGCCTCAGAGCCAATGAGAACCAGACCAAAAAGAGAACTCTCCTCTTGGGGGCTCCCCCACCTTTTGAAATACGTAATTATCATTTAGTCAAGTGAAGAAAGTGATAGATTAGGGCTCCATAAACTGTTTGTGAAATTATTAATGTATTGGGAAGTTTGAAAGAATGAGAATATGTGACTACAAATCTCAAAAGGGCCTATAAAGGCAAGGTCTGTCAGGCTTTGACACAGCCTGCCTGGCCCAGCTTCCTGAAATATTTGGTACAACCATCTCCCATTTGTAGGATCGTGGCATTAGAACTAGAAGGGGTCTGGGGGCCACCAAGGCCAGCCCCCTCCATTTGTACAGAGCCTCCGGGGACACCAGCCAAGGATCTGGTCCCAGCCCTAATCACAGAGCCCTCACCAGCTCAGCAGTGAGTGGGGGCTGGATTTCAAAAGGACCTGGCTTTTCTTCATGACTTTCTTGTGGCTTCATGTCACTGGATGTTATAACCCAAAAGTCCCTGGTGAATCCTATGACACAACTGGTGAGGCAGGAGAGTGAGAAACCACAGGGAAAATGCACCAAGTACTTGGACAGTGTGCTGGTCCCTTGCTTCCTTCTGCATGGAAACCAGGGCCAAGGGCCAGTGGAATTAGAGGAGCTGGTCAAACCAAGCCAAGAAGAATCTACACTGTGTTTGCTGGGTGCCAGGCACCGGACTAAGCCCTGAAGACAGAGAAAAGCCAAACCTGGTCCTTGCCCTCATTTTCTCATAGAGGAGAAAGCACGCAAACAACCATGTACATGTGAACAACCTACAGTATAAATGGGCTGCAATCTCAGAGGGAAGGGACTAGAGGGGCCAGGGATCAGGGAGGCACCGCATTCTGGGCACCATAGATGTTGACTGATGTTTGGTCATTGCAAAAAGTCAAAGTAACAAAATTCTAGAATCTCTAAGCTGGAAGAGACTTCAGCTTCCCCTGAGGAAGGATCTCCTCCACAACAGTCAGTCAATCGATCACAGGGCATCATTAAGCACTTACCATGTGCCAAGCACTGTGTCAGTGACCTCTGGTGAAAGACCACCCACTACCTCTCCAATGATAAGCGATTATTAAGCACCTGCTGTGTGCCAGGGCTGGCACCCAGATACAAACAACAACAATCCCTCCTTTCAAGGGGTCGGTGCTCTTGCCAAGAGGACAAGCTCCCATCCCATGGGCATCTCTGGGAAGGGGCTGAGCTGGGCTGTTTTTTCCTCATATCCAGCCTCTCTATACCACACTGTGGTTTATTTCATTATGAGCATATTCATTATTAACAAATGTGAACATTCCAGAAGACAATGAAGAGAAAGGGGGCTTGAAAATGAAACTGACCCAGTTTGACACAGCTTCAAAAAGTGGTGTCCAGGAGCTGTGAGGCAGCTAACAGGCTCAGGGCATGGAACACCAACTAGGTCTGCGGTCAGGAAGGTGAGCTCAGATCCAGCCCCAGACACTCCCTAGCCATGTGACCCTGGGCAAGTCACTCCACCCTGTTTGCCTCAGTTTCCTCATCTGCCAAATGAGTTGGAGAAGGAAATAGCAAACCCCTCCAGGATCTTTGCCCTGAAAACCCTAAATGGGGTCACAGAGAGTCGAACTTAACTGAAAAAGAACTAAACAGCCACCGAGAACATATTAGCTATAACAGCACCTGTCTGCCTTTCTGAGCTGCTATTCTCTTCTATGAATTTTTAACATTAATGGTCTTTTCTTCCATTTCTGCTTTGCTCCCACTACCAATTCTGCCTTCTGCCTCCACCTGAAGCCCTTCCTTGTGATGACCCATCATAATGAAGCAAATACAAAGCCATCCATCGGCTATGTCCAAAAGCACCTGTCTTATTCTGCGCCTTTAAAACCTGCCCCCTGACCTCCAGGAGGTAAGAAGTCCATTCTACCCTCAGTCCTCTGGCATCTTGGCGAGTCATTGTGTGAGTCAGGGCTCTGAATGCTACATAATTGTTGCCATTGTGTAAATTGGACTGCCTGTGCTGCTGACATTTCTCTGCATCCGTTCATCGAAGTCTTCCTGGAAGACATCCCCCAGCTGATGACTACCCTCTTTGTCCTCAGCTCTGGGTGGTGACAGAAAGCACTGCCAGGAATCTTGTGGTGCATATGGGTCTCTCCCCTCCATCCTTGTGCTCTTGGGATATGTGCCCGGTGGCTAATTCCCAGGTTAGTGTTTTTGGGGTTATCATTCCAAATTCCCTTCCAGAATAGTTGGACCACCTCACAGCTCCACCAGCAATGTACAAGTGTGCCACCAACATTTTTCCTTTTCATTTTTGCCAATCTTGGGGGGGGGGGGGGGATGGGTATCTTCCTCTCTGCATTTCCCACTGGTTCTCTCTTAGTTCTGCTCTAAGGGGCCAAGCAGAAGAGGCTGTAGCATGTAACAACCCTTATGATACCCAGAGAACACTCATCTCTCCCCAGGCTGAACACAGTTCTTTCAACTAATCCTCATAGGACATGGCTGCCCACAGTTCTCCAGGTGGGGCCTGACCAGGGCAGTGTGCAGGGGACCCCCCTCTGCTTCTCTTCACAAGCCTCAGGCCCCATCTGTTAGCTTTCCTCCAAGGGTGTGTGGAGTAATACAAAGATCTGGGGATAAATGTCTCAAATGTACAAGCTTATCTGCATGCTATGCCCCCCATTAGAATGTGGACTGGCATCCACCTTTCTTTGTGTCCCCAGCACTTAGCAAGTGCCTGTCCCACAGTAGGTGCTTTTAACAAATGCCTGTTGACTGACTGACAGGTAGAGGCCAGAGCAAAGTCAAACTCTATCAAAATCCTTCTTTCCAGCAGCCCCGCGGCCCCAGGACCCAGCAGAGCTCCTCTCTGACTGTGGAACAGGCAGCCTCAGCCTATTGGCAACAGAGACGTGTAGACCTGCCCCTTCTCTGTCTTTCCCCTGGCTGGAACAAAGGTCAAGGGAAGAGCCTTTGAGATCTTGCCCGTGACAAAGGATACATTCCAAGATCAACAGAAATGACAGTATAAAAGCCTAGAAAAAAGACCAGGCTGGGGAAATCCCATCGGGAAAAGGCACAGGCTGATTCAGCTGCAAAGAGAGTGCTGGCAGCTGGGCCTGGGCCCTAGCAAATCAGCTGTGAAGAGGCAGGCTGTGGGCGAGCTGGAAGGGAGCAGCCCCATTCCTGGACTGAGGATCAGAGCCTGGCCTTTGCTTAGGCAAAGCTCCTTGAAAATGAAAATCCTCAATGTCAAAGACATGCGCCTGTATCCCAGCCAAGGACCAGGTGGTGGTGTCAGAGGAGGCAATCCTGGCCTTCAAACCCTCCCACAATTGATCAACAAGCTTTTGTTAAGAATTACCGGCTCTGACTTAGGCCCAGCCTCTCAGCCTCCGTGTCCTGATGTGTAAAATAATAGCCTTGGACTGGACACACATACTGAGGCCTCTCGAATGGCTGAGTCAATAGCTGGGAGCCTCAGTTTACCCCTCTGTAAATGGGGCTAATAAAAGCTGCAGTTACCTCATGCCCAGGGTCGTTTTAAAGTTTCAGTGGGTGATGTTTAGCTCACATTTCTAGTGTTTTAAGACTTGCAAAGCCCACACAATAATCATGTGAGGTAGATGCAGTTCTTACTTCAATTTCCTGTTTCTGTAAGCTACAGGGTGCAGCCGGTCCAGACTTTGAGGAAGGAAGAGCTGAGTTTGAATCCTGCTTTAGTCACTTCCAACCTGGGTGACCCTGGAAGAAGCACTTAACCCCTTCCAGCCTGCTTGGGCAACAGCTGCCTTTGCCCCACCCACCCCACAGTGCATGCCCTCCCAGCATTCAGCAGACAGGCAGAGCTCTCTGTCTTGCTCTCCTCCTCTCCCTCCCCCTCCCCCTCTCCCTCTCTTTCTCTCTCTCTCTCTCTCTCTCTCTCTCTCTCTCTCTCTCTCTCTCTCTCTCTCTCTCTCTCTCTCTCTTTCTCTCTCTCTCTCTCTTTCCCTCTGTCCCTCTTTTTCTCTTTTTTCTCTCTGTTTCTCTGTCTCACACACACACACACACACACACACACACACACACACATACACACACACACACTCCCCTTGAACTACAAAGCCAAAGATCAGAGGCAATCCCTGGAAAAACTGTCAAAGTCAGTGAGCTTGGTCTCCAGCCTCTCCTTCCCCAATCCCCCTTCCCCCAGCACTATGTTCCCACCAATTCACACAGACTTTTCTCCCTTCCCTCAGGGTCAGAGCTCAGTGCCTCCATTCAGGTCTGTCTCCTGGACATATCTACACTTGTACTGTAGAAAAGGTCTAAGCCAAAGAAATGAATGTCTAGTGACTGAATTTCAGACCTGGTTGAGAAGCCAGAGGGGCCTCCCCAGATGGCTGTCCTGGGCTGCCTCTAGGGGCCCTCAACAAAGACAGAATGCTGCACGGATCTTAGAAGTCACCAAACTCAATCTCCCTATTTAATGGATGAGAAAACTCAGGATGTGACTTAACGGAAACAATAATTACCAACAAGTTGGTTTTTTTTTTTTTTAAGTAGCCAGATCTGTGGTAAGAGGACCTGGTTTCCAATGGACAAGCCTTTATGCCTGGGTTTCCCTTCCTATAAAAGCAGGGGTTGGACTGGATCTCAGATCTGGAGATGGTAGTCGCCTCAAGGGCAGGCTAACCAAATCCCCTCACTTTGTCTAGGGAGCATGGGGGGTCCGGAGGTGGAGCCGCAGCCTAAGGGCCCCCAGCAAAGAGTGCTTTCTCCCTGGAGGGCAGGTGATGATTCCTCTGCACAATTTAAAGGCTGCCCATCTGGGCCTGTTTAAATGAAATCTTTCCCAGAAAGAGTCCTCCCGGACCCCCAGCCCTCCCTCTCCCACTTCATAAAGGAGAAAACAGTACCATTGTAGTCCAGGATAAAGAGGTGGCCATCTCTCCTCTGAATCATTAACTCTGGGGATCTCTAAGCAATCCCAAGAGCTGTTTTTCGGTGGCAATTTCACCTCCAAAAGAGCTCCCTGGAGCACATTTCCCATGTTCAGATGGGATCATTTAAAGATAATGGGGCTTAGGGAGTCAAGATAGTGGAGTAGAAATAGGACTTCCACGGGACTCTAGCTCTCACCTCCTCCAATCCATGTAAAAGGTGACTCTGAACTAACTTTGGAGCTACAGAACCCACAAAATGACACAGAGAAGCTAACCTCCCTCAGCGGGTAGGAAGTGGCCATCACAATGCTCTGGGAGCTGACCCCAGCCCTACAAGAGAAAGAGGTTTTAGCCCCAGGGAGGGCCTGACCAACCACCTGCTGGAGGGACCAGCAGCTGTGGTGGTTTCAAGAATTATCAACACATAGATGCTAAGGACAAAGTGAGAGGTCAGTGCAGTGTGGACTTTGGGATCCAGTAGGTGGGAGTGTGGTTGGCCTTTTCCTCCAGAGCGAGAAGCAGCTGAGGCACCTCAGCCATGCAGCCAAAGCCACATGGCAGCTTCAGCTGGCCTGCAGATTGTAGGGGCACCAATCGACCAGTCTGAGGGGTAATAGCTCTTACTTTAACCTGTTTGGATCTGGGTCACAGGCCAGGGAGGAGATCCTGGGGTGGGTGACCAGCTTGCCATAGCATGTGGAGGTTTCAGAGAGGGCACCCAACTAATACCTTTGGCAGCTGAAAAAAACCCTAACGTTTGGGATGGAAGCTCCCCTGTCTGGTGGCAGAGTCCTACTCTGGCAAAAAGCCTAAAAGTCAAGTGATTGAGTGGCAACATGAGCAAACAGGGAAGCAAAGCAAACAGAACAACCCAACTTTACAATCCTATTTTGGGGACAATAAGAATCAAAGCATGGAACAGGAAGAAGACAGTGAAGTCAGAACTCCTGCACCAAAAGCTTCCAAGAAAAATATGAACTGTTTACAGGACATAGAGGAGCTTAAGAAGGATTTTGAAAACCAAATAAGAGAAGTGGAAGGAAAATTGGGGAAAGAAATGAGAATGATGCAAGAAAATTTTGAAATGAGAGTCAACAACCTGACAGAAGAAAATAAAACCTTAAAAAATAGACTAATTCAGATGGCGAAAGAGGCTCAAAAGCCAATGAGGAGAAGAATGCCTTAAAAAGCCAAATTTGCCAGATGGAAAAAGAATCTCAAAAGCTATCTGAAGAGAATCATTCCTTCAGAATTAGATTGGAGCAAATGGAAGCTAGCAACTTTATGAGAAATCAAGATGCTGTTAAACAGATCCAAGCAATTGAAAGAATAGAAGGCAATGTGAAATATCTCACTGGAAAAACCACTGACCTGGAAAATAGACCCAGGAGAGATCATTTTAAAATTATTGCACTACCTATTCCACTACTTGGAAAGCCATGATCAAAAAAAGAACCTAGAAATCATCCTTTAAGAAATTCTCAAGGAAAATTGCCCTGATGTTTTAGAACCAGAGGGCAAAATAGAGGTTGAAAGAATCCACCAATCACCTCCTAAAAAAGATACCAAAAAGAAAACTCCTAGGAATATTATAGCCAGGTTCTGGACTTCCCAGATCAGGGGGGAAATATTACAAGCAGCCAGGAAGAAACAATTTGAATATTGTGGAAACACAATTAGGATAACACAGGATCTGGCAGCTTCTACACTGAGGGATCAAAGGGCTTGGAATATGATATTCTGGAGGTCAATGGAGCTGGGATTAAAACCAAGAATCACCTACCCAGCAAAACTGAGTATCATGTTTCAGGGGAAAATATGGTCATTCCTTGGAATAGAGGACTTTCAAGCATTCTTGATGTAAAAATCCAGAGTTGAATAGAAATTTTGACATTCAGATACGAGAAGCAAGAGAACCATGAGAAGATAAACAGGGAAAAGAAATCATAAGGGAGTTATCAAAGTTGAACTATTTACATTCCTACATGGAAAAACAATAATTGTAATTTAAGAAACTTTTCTCAGTATGAGAATAATTAAAGGGAATAGAAATGTATATATTTATATATACATACATATGTATAGGAGGATATATGGGCATATGAATACATATGTAAATGTGTGTATATATGTGTACAGGTATACATAGAGGGCACAGAACCAATTTAATAGGAAGGGATGATACTTAAAACATGAAATTAAGAGGTGAGAGCAGAATATAATGAGAAGAGATGGGGAGGGATAGCATGGGGTAAACTATCTCATATAGGCAAGGGAAATTAGTTACAATGGAGGGGAAGAACAGAAGTGCAAAAGGGAATGGGTCAACCTTACTCTCATTGAATTTGGCTTTGGGAGGGAATGACATATACACTAAGTAAGGTATCTCACCCTACAGGAGAGTAGGAGGAAAGGGGATGAGAGGGGGGATGATGGAAGGGGAAGGCAGGCTGTGGGGGGAGGGAAGTTGGAAGCACCCACTTGTGAAAAGGGACAGGGTCAAAGTAGAGAATAAAACAAGTGGGGGTGGGATAGGTGGGAGGGAAATATAGTCAGTCTTTCACAGTATATCCACTATGGAAATGTTTTGCATAGCTACCCATGTACACTGAATTGATTATCTTCTCAATAAGGGTGGGTGACAAGGGAGGAAGGGAAGGAATATGGAATTCAAAGTTTTAAAATCAAATGTTTAATATATATATACTATTATTAATATTAGGTTACATGTAACTGGGAAATAAGGTATACATGCACTGGGGCATAGAGATCCACCATGCCCTACTGGAAAGTCGAGGGGACATGGCAGAAGATATGGGAGAGAGCAGATTGGAGGAGGGGATATCCAGTGGGATCACTATTTTGGGGTGGTAGGGGGGAAATGGGGAGAAAATTTGTAACTCAAAATCTTGTGGAAATGAATGATGTAAACTAGAAGTTAATAAAGCATCAGATGAAAAAGAATAGCATAATGTTGCTTAGAAAGAAAAATCTGCTGTGTTCCCCCCCCCCCCCCCACACACACACCAAAAGCTAAGGCCAAGGACAGAACCCTAGAATATCAGAGCTGGAAAGCATGGCCAAGCTTATTTACTCCCTTCTTCACTCATTCATTCATTCATTCATTTATTCATTCGATGAGCATATATTAAGCACCTACTGTGTACCTAGCACAGGCCTAGGCCCTGGGAATATGAAGAAAGTCTGTGAAACTGCCCCTGCCCCAAAGGGCTCCAGACTCACGGGGTCACACAGCCAGGGCATGTCAGATGCTTGTCAGAGGTAAGACCAGATCCTAGGTCTCCTAGGAGAGGGGAGCTCACTAGTCCCTGAGGACAGAAAGGCTTTCTTAAAAGACATTAGGGATTCCAAGAGGCAAAGATGAAGAAGGACTAACAGGCTAACAGACTAGGCAAAGCCTCGGAGATGAGAAAATGGGAAATTGGGGGGAGCAGCCTGGAATAAGGAGCTTGGTGGCAGAGCAGAGTGCATGGAGGGGAGAAGAACACAAGCTGTCACTGGCTGGGAAGGGCCTTGAATGCCAAACACAGACACGGAGACCATGAGCAGGGTCAGGACCACATTTTAAGGAAACCACTTTGGCAGCTGTGTGAGGGGAGGCGGAGAGATCAGGGAGGAGGCTCTGGCCTCTGCTCCGGTGTATGGGACCTGCAAGCTCTATAAGAAACTCAGTGGTCCTTTCTGAGAAGCACTGCCTGAGGCTGGATGTGGGGGAGGGGAGGAGGAGAACTGTTCACTCAGACCTTAAATGGCTGCTTTACCTTTCTGGGATTTTTGAGATGTTCTAAGTAGGTTAAACCAGATTAGAAGGAATGTGTTGGACAGAGCATTGGCCCAGGAGTCAGGGGACATCAGGGCTGCCCTTGAGTCAGGCCCCTGTGACCACAGGAAAGTGGCTCCCCACCCGGGAGCCTTGAGCCCGCATCACTCATCCCCAGACTAGGACAGCAGCCTCTTGGCCAGTCTCTTTGCCCGACCTCTAATCCATCCATCACCGAGCTCCCAAAATAAGGTTACTAAGGCACACTCTCTGCTCAGAAGCCCCTAGTGGACCCCAAGTGCCTCTGCAGCCCAGCATTTAGGACCGTCCACTAACTGGCTGCAACAGCAGCTGGATGGTGCATTGGGTAGATCATCTGGCCCTGGAGTCAGGAAGACCTGAATTCAAATCCTGCCTCAGACACTTAGAAGCTTATGATGCCTAACCTCTGTCATCTGTCAAATGAGGATAATGACAGAGCCAGCCTTACAGGGTGGTTGTGATCAAAGGCCTTAAAGTTGATGATCAGCATTTGTTGTTGTTGTTTATCTGCCTCTGCCCCACCCCCAGCAGCCAAAAGAGTTCTTTCCACACATTTTCCTATTATTCCTTTTTCCTGTTACTTTCTCCCTCCCCTTTATCACCTTCTGCCTCTTTTCTCACCTCTGCTACTTATCATATAAAATCTCAGGACCCAAGATGAAGAGCTTGAAGGTAATGAGTACAGCCCGATCTTTGTGCAGAGAAGGAAGCTGAGGCCATGTGAAGGTGAAGACAAGGGACTTGCCCAAGGTGATGTGTCCTAATAAATGTGCACAGTGGCATTTGTCCTCAGATCCTAAGGCTCCAAATCAGAGATTTTTCCACAGGATCTTGTACCTCTATCCCCCTACCCCACCTCCCCACCTTTCCCCAGGGTCCCAACCCTCCAGACTCGAGGTCTCACATGGAATTCTCCCATGCCCAGGGCAGAGAAGGCCTTGGTGGCAAGGGTTGGACGAAGGGTCCTGGACTTCTGATTTCATCTGGGTGGGGACCTCCTAGCAATAACTCCCTTCACCACTGCTGATACTACCTCCTGGTCTATAGTCAGGAGTTTAGGAAGATGCCTGAGGCACTGAGAGTGAAGGGCCCCACAGCCAGCTGATGTCAGAGTCCAGACCTGAATCTGTGTCCTCCTGATTCCAAGGCTGGTGGGCTGTCCACACACCACACTGCCTCAAACTTTACAAATGCCCATTAAGGTTTACAGATCAGAAGGTCCCTCTGGACCTAGAATTTTGTGAAATCGAGGAAAGTCCTTAAAATGGGACACAATATAGATCAAGTGACAGACAGACTGGGAGACTTCTGGAACAAGGGGCCAGTTCACAGCAAAGCAGAGCCTCAAACCCAGCTCCTGCTCAGAGGCCAGACCTCCTCCCCAACACCACCCATCTCCCTGGTGGGTCCATGGACAAGCCATTTGTAGATGAGTGGATGCCAGAGATGGGAGGGCCCCAAGAGGTCGAAAAGTTCATTTTACAGAATAGGAGACTAAGGCCTGTAGAGGGGAATAAGCTGGGTCTTAGGTATATTCAGGGAGGCCCTGACCCTCGTTAACCACACTGATTCCCACGGAGGAGAAAACCTAGTCTTCCTCTCACATCTATGTATCTGACGCTGGATCTTCCCAAACCCAGGAGGGGGAGAAGCCCCCTTTTAATCTCACTCTGTACAATGAGGTAGGCTGATGTAGTGTGACACTCAGACTCCCAGGGATCTGGCTCCAAGTCCTGCCTAGACACTCACTGTGTGACACCCAGACCTTGAGGCTTAACAGCCTCAACTTCTTTATCTGTACAGGCATAATGATAGTATCTCACAGCAGCAATGGGTGTGTGGCCTCAGGCCAGTCACCTCACTTCTCTCCAATGTGTGCTGGCAGAGAAGCAGACCTGGGTTGCTACTGCCTGCCATAGCATCCATAGGCCACAGGCCAAGAGCTGGAAGGGAACTCAGACACCATCTAGCCTGAGCTCCTCACTTTACAGATAAGGAAACTGAGAAAGAGACTGCTTCCCAAGATCCCTGGCAAAACTTCCTCTGATTCCAAGCCAGTGCCCTTCCTGCCACACTGCCCTGCTGCCCAACACATGGCAGAGGGTCACTGCACAACCCCAGGTGTGTGGTCAGCTGTTGGAGGAAGAGTAAGAGGCAGCAGAGTATTCACTGCCTTCACCATGCACAGCCGGGCTTCACTCTGCTCTTTCTGAGCCTGCAAATGGATGGCCAGTTTTGCAATGAAGTCCAAGTCTCCCTAAAGCTAGATCCAGAGATTGCGTCTTTCAGATCAAGTTACTGAAGAAGAGCCAGATGATGGATGGATGAATGGATGGATGGATGGATGGATGGATGGATGGATGGATGGATGGACAGGCAGATGGATGGACAGGAGGATGGATCGATGGATCAATGGACAGGCAGATGAATGGACAGGTGGATGGATGGGTAGATGGATGGATGGATGGATGGATGGATGGATGGATGGATGGATGAATAGGTAGATGGGTGGATGGATGGATGGATGGATGGATGGATGGATGGATGGATAGATGGAGGGACAGACAGGTGAATGGATGGATGGACAGGTGGGTGGATAGGTGGATGGATCATTTCTGAGGTCTGCAGCCAAACAGAAAATGGCTACGTGACAAAGCAAGGCCAGGGAAAATGCCTACCCCTCTCTCTGACAGAGATGATGATTGATTTAAAGAGAAAATAAAATGAGTTATTTCAATCTATTCCCTAGGAGACAGTTATTCACATCCCAGCATAAGAGAACAATTTACCATTTCTATGCAAAAAAAAAAAATGAGGGACTGGAATATCCTTCACTCCCTGTAGAGCCAGACTAGAACATTCTTCATGAGCATTCAGACCATGTCCTCAGATTCTTGCAACTTATATCCCACAGAAACCACAGCACAGAAGGCAGTGTGGTCTAGTGAAAGGAGAGTTGACCCCAAACACAAGAAAATTTAGGCTGTGTGAACCTGGCCAAGTCATTGAAGCTCTAAGTGCTTTTGGCAACTCTCCCAAGAACAGCTTCCACCCAGGCCTGTTCCCTGACTTCTTGGGTTCATTTGGTCTTCTCTGACCCAGGTTAATAAAACGGGGTGTGCAGCACCCCTCTTTGTCTGAGTAGAGGTTCTCCACCTGTGTTGTGAATGCCTTTAGTAGTCTGGTATAGAATGAGCCTCAATCAGAATCATGTTTTTAAATCATTGGGAGAAATGAAAAATTTCCACTAGTTTTTACTGGAAAGAAAACAAAAAGAAATCAGGTTGTTGTTTTTTCTCCCTCCTAATTCATGGACCTCTTGACATTACCCCAAACACGCTTCATGGTCCATGACTCCCAGGTTAAAACCCCCTGTTAGAGAGATTAGGAAATGAGAATAAAGCTCCTCTCCTCAATCAGAGGCTGGAGGGTACAAGGATTTACAGCTGGAAGGGCTGACAGGGCTTATCTAGGCTGGTGCCCCATCAGGAGGGTGAGGAAGGAAACTGGGTTCTGCAGAGTGTAAGGCGCACAGCAGTCAACTCCAAAGCTCCCGTCCCATTAATGGGGCCATCGTAAATCACTGCCGACAACTCATTAGTTTTTACAAAAGATGTGCCTAGCTGGAGAGATTCTTCCAGATCGTTTGCAAGATTGTGTGAACTAATTAGGGGCTGTTCAATGTACCTTTGCAGAGAAGAGTTCAATTTTCATGTCTCTGGGAAGCAATTTATACCAGAGATGGAAAGCTAATCGCTAATCACTAATTGCTTCAGAAATCATCACAAACAAACCTGATTTCCAAACACCCTGCAGTTGTGGGGGGAAGGGAGAGGGAGGAGGAGGAGGAGGCTGAAGAGAGAGGAAGTGTAGGCATTTGGATGTGTAGACTTTTAAATACCTACAAAACCATCTCTACTGTTGCCCCATTGTGAGCTGGAGGTGACCCTAGGGTCAAAGACTGGCAATGGGAAAATGAAAGCTAGGAGGAGCTTAGAGAAACAGCTAACACTTGTACCAAGGGAGGCAGAGAGAAGAAAGTGGAAGCCAGAGAGCAGTTTGCATGAAGACCCTAATAAGTCACCATTCCACTTCAATGGGATCTGACCTCAGGGCAGAGTGGTGATGAACAGGTGGAGGATGAGACGGAGGCGGTCACCATCTTGGGCTGTTCTGCTTGACTTGAGCCATGTTTTATGGGGGCGAGGGGCAGGCAGGACCCTGCTGCAGCCAGCTTCAACAGACTGGCAAGAGCCAATATTTAGATCTTCATTAGGAACATTTGTCCTTAGAATTCAGAAACGCGACTGGATTCATTGTCCTGTGGGCAGGTGATGGAGAAGATGTTAGTTACACTTAGAAGCATGTCCTGGGTACATTTTCCCCCAGGGACCTGGCTGTTAAATATTTACCAGGACACCATGGGGTACAGGTGAGTTAATGGGAAAGGATAGAAGAAGAAAAAAGAAAAGAATGAGGAAGATGATGAGGATGAAGAAGGAGGAAAGAGGAGGAGGAGGAAAGAGCTTTAATAAAACATGGAAGGATTTGTCTCGTCCCACCCTCTCATTTTACAGATGACAAAACTGAAGCCCAGAGAGGTTATGTGACCTACCCAGGGTCACACAGCTTCTAAGTGATTAAGTTCTTCTGACTCCAACCCTAACACTCAACCTACTATCTGTGGTGTCAAGACAGAAGATTCACCAGAACTGGCCCTCGGGTTCCTTTCAACTTTCACTCTCTCCAAGATGGTAGGTTTCACTGAGCAGGTCATCTCCAGTAACTTCATTCTACAGATGGAGATCAGCCTAAAGTCTCCCTCTTACACAAGGTCTTCCCTGGCCCAGTTCCCAGGTGCTGGGGTCCTCCCCCATTAACTCATTGTTGTATTTACTTGTTATACACATGTCTCCACCCCACCCCACCCCCCCATAGAATGTAAGCCCTTCTGGGCAGGACTATCTCCTTCCTGTCTCCCTATTGCCAAAGCGTAGGGCAGAGCCTGGCAACAGCAGGCATTTAATAGATGGTAACTGATGCATGGCCATATCTCAATGATGACCGTGCAATTCATGAAACCCTCCTGATCTTATTCTCCAATACTTTGTAAACTACATTCTGTAGCTCTGCTGGGAGCGTTTTTGATCTTGTGACCTCCTTTACATTTTTCTCCATTAAATTTCATTTGATTCAGTCCATTCTTGCAGCCTAAGCTCCTTGGGTGATGTCTAAGGGCCTTCCCAGCTCTGAGTTCTATGGTCTGTACTCTGATCTCTCAACCAGGCCTGCAAACCAAAAGCTCTCTTGAGAAATAAAAAGCTCAAACCCACATTTAGTCCAACAATCAGTCGATTTTAGAGCAATTGTGTTTGGCCGGATTCAAGTGGGTGTTTTCAAACTAGGCCCTTTTATTCTCCCTTTAAACAGGCTTGTGTATGTGCATAAACATGGTCTTATAATAGGTTTAAATGTTTTGTTAATAAAATCAATCTATTTGCATCCAATTTGCCTAAAGACTCCATAGCTGAGCTGGAGACAAGCTGGAGGAAGGTCACAGCATCTCCAAATGCAGCAGCAGATCTGTCAGGAGGAAGATTGTGGCAAAGACTCTGGGGGTGCATATGAATCTAGGCATGCATACACAAGCTTGCACACAAGCACACACAAAGCTGGGTTATTTTGAGACTCAAACATTTACATTCCCATTTCCTAGTATTATTTGCAAATGCCCCAGTTATTGTGCAGGATTGAGCGTAGGTCTTTTTTTACCCTTAAAGCTTTGTTCTCAGGGACTGGGGCCCCGAGTCCCTCAAGAAGCACCTAGAAAACCAGAGGAAAATGCTGGGTCTGGAAGCCATCACCTCTGGTCCCAACTGAAAAAGGCTCAGCTGTGAAGAAAGTTCCTGGGGCCATTCAGGGGGAGAACTCAGGAAAATGCTCCTGCAAAGACTTTGGAAACTTTTTGCCAAAGCCCTTGTAACTATCATCTCTGACCTTCTGGAAAACCAGAAGCTAGACATGACCTGACTTCTCCTTCTCCCAAAGAGCGTGCCAAGATTGGCACTCAGAGAGGTCTCCAATAAAGTCCCGGGATGCCCCCATCCCATGCTCTGCAGAAACAGCATGCAGTGAGTGTTGACTACAGATACAGAAAGGTTTCTTTAGGAGTCCTCCAAGGGTCCCTGGTCCTCATGAAATCATTAGTAAGAAGGGCCCAGCCACAGCTGGTCCCTCAGACCTATGAAGACCTATAAGGCAGCTGGCTGACGTCTTCCTGTGTCCCGATGACCCCCCACCCTCCCCACCTCCAAAGCCAGGAACACATCGACTTGTATTACTCAACAAATGGTGTGGATGCCTCCTGCAAGTCTGTAGCATTTGCCTAGATTGGAGACTGGGTAAATCAAGCCTGTTTCCTTCCTTCCCAGGGCTCTGATAAACTCTGTCCAGTGAGCACAGCCAGTTGTCAGCCTGTGCCTTCTGCCGTCCCAGGGCTTCCAAGTGGGCTCCGGGGAACATCATCCTTCCTTGTACATCCTGGGGTGGAGTGGGGAAAGGGTGGAGAGGCTCCCTGCCTTTCTTTCTTGCAGAAGCAGGGGACTATAGGTGTGGAACACTGTCCATACTATCAGATTCAGTTATATTGGATAGTTTTGCTGGACTGTTCCCCCACCCCCCCTCCCCACCCCACCCCTTTGTAAAAAATTGTTTGCTATGGAGAAGCCAGGTTGCCTAGTGGTTAGAGCACAGCATTTGGATCCAGGAAGATTTCTCTTCCTGAGACATTCACTAGCTGGGTGACCCTGGGCAGGTCACTTGACCCTGTTTACTCAGTGTCCTCATCTGTCAAATGAGCTGGAGAAGGAAGTGCCAAAACCAACCCCAAACGGGGTCACAGTGACTTAGACATGACTCAACAAGAACAAGGGCTTGCTTTGGGGAGGTGGGGGCAGGCAGGGAAAAGACTATTTCTGGAAACACAAGTTGTATAAAATAAAAGATATCAATATTTCTTTTTAAACCCATATCACCTGTCTCAAAAGCCTTTAATGGCTCTCAGCTGCGTGGCATCCAGGGTAGTGCTCTGGAACTGCTCCAAAGGGTGGGATGGTCTTCCTTACCTCAAACCTAAGTTTTCTTCTTTACAACTTCCTTCCTTTGCTCCTGGCTCTGCCCTCTGGGATGAAAGAGCACAAAGGGAATCCTTCTTTGATGTGACAGCCCTTCTAAGCCTGGGTAGCAGCTCTCAAGCCCAGCTCCACTGCCCCAGCCTCTTCCAGGCTAAATGGCTTCATTTCCTTCAGTGGACCCTCCATCACAAGAAGTAGGGCAGCACCCAACACTTCCTAAATGGGAGCAGCCTCCTGACCAGCCCACCCACCCCCAGGCTCTATTAGAACCAAGACTAAAGCCTCCAAGCAGGGTGGAGAAAGGCATGGGATGGATGCAATGAAGGATTTCATGACAGCACTTTGGGCATGACAGTCACCAAATTATGGCACGAGAATGAAGTCCATAAGAGTTTTCCAACTGGGATGTGGCCACCTTCTTACACCAAGGATCTTGCCAATTCCATGGGTAGCTTGCCTGAATCTTCCATCCTCCCTATATCTGGATAATTTAAGGATGCTTCAGGGCACCCAGGAGAGGTGTTCTATAGGGGCTCATGGAGGCAATTCTGATTGGTTTCCTGTCTGTGATGCCACAGGAAGGGAGGCACCAGTTAACTAGGAAACTGGCAGCTCTCAATGGCTCCCAATTTGCGAAGATTCCTGAGGAGGAGGGAGCCCCCACCCCTAACGACATCTAGAAAAGGGCGTTGGTGCCAGGCCAGAGAAGAGGTGCCTGCATAGAGCAGAGCAGCCTGTCCCAGAAAGGTCAGCCCTGAAGGTAGAGAGGGCTTTTCAGACTACCAAAGTGAGTTGTTCAGACTGGTCATAACACACTCAGAACTTCAGGACAAATAGTGACTGTGCCCGAAATAATTAGTCATTTTTATTAGCCATTAGCTCTGCTAAGCACCTTCCTGTTTAGTGAGGACTTTCCAATCTGGTATGTAAAGGAAATAGCACAGGGCAGGACTCCTGACACCAGCCCTATACTGGAACCTTGGGAAACACAATAGACCAGCAGTGAACTCCTTAGGGTGTCCTGGGATCTTAGCAAGTTAGAGCAAGAAGCACTCTCAGAGCCCATCGAGGCCAAGCCCTGCACTGTGGAGGGGAAGAAATGGAGTCCAAGAAAGTGGAAGGAACTTGGCCAAGGACATCGGGAGAGTGAGTCCCGCATCCCTCATCACAGCAATGATTTCAAGCAGCCATGTTCTTCCTAATTCCCCATCCCAGATTTAACTAAATTGAAACCATTAAGGTTTCTGACTTGAAAATAAAACAGCATATGCCTCAGTGAGCAAAGAAGCTATTCCATTCCCCTGCTTTCCTACCTCACTTCCGAACTCCGAACTCCCTTTGCTTTTGAGAGACGAGGATTTCACATGAATTCTAACACAGATTCTATGAGTGTAAAGAGGCTGTCTAGTCCATACCTAAGTGGCCACTGGCTGGGGTTAATCCAGTCTCCCCTTGAAGAATTCCAGGGGTAGGCAAATGGCTAATGTGTAAATATGCTTTGCATAGTTTCAAATTCATAATGGGTATTATATTTCTTGCCTTCTCAATAAATGAGAGAAGGGGTGAGAAAGAGAAAGAGAATTTGGAACTAAAAATAAAAATGTAAATTCATTTTCAAAAAAACAATAACAATCATTTGTTTCATGCCTATTTGTCAGGTACATGGGACACAAAGATACACAACATTCCCTGTTCTCAAAGAACTTATACTCTTCGAAGGGAAGCACATATAGCTATGTATGTATGTATGTATATATGTATGTGTATATATGTGTAATATATTATATATATATATATATATATATATATATATATGTTATGTACCAGGCTCACTAGCTTATCCCACAGAGAACATAATTACTATAACCATCAAAGATTAAATGGTCTCTTAAATTGAAGTAACAGTAGAGGCTATTGAAGTCAATAAGGTACTTTTGGGGAGGGGGCAGAACTAGCATCTCTGAGGATCAAGAAAGGCCTCACTAGGAAACAGCATTTGAACTGAGTTTTGAAATGTCGCACCCCCTGCCTCTCGGCTACTTCCCCAAACTTGCACCCATACTCCCTCCCAAGCTGTCTCTACAGAATGGCTTCAATCCTTGGGCTCCAGGAACAAGCCCATGAGTCTGTGCCCCTAGCCCACACCACTGTGCTTCCTGTTAGCCTTGCTTTGGAGGCTTTTCTCATTGAATGAAATCTGTGGCACACTGAGCGCCTACCCCATTGCCCCCTAACTTCCTCACCTTCTGGAAGCTCTTTCCGAAGTGTGTCATGTTGGAGGAAGCATTGAACAGAAGAGGAAGGCACTCTCTAAATTGGACATGTCTTCAGTCTCCATTTGGTGACTTGGTTGTCAGATACTGCCTATAAAGAGAAGAAAGGGGAACAAGCATTATTAAGCACCTACTATGTGCTAGTCACTGGGCTAAGAACTTCCCAAATATTGTCTCATTATCAGGCTTCAGACCTGAAGAATGAGATTTTAGAGAAAATTTTGCAGATTTGGAATGTCTTTTTGAAAGTTTCTAGGACCCAGATACAGTAAAAAGAACACTTCTGTAACTAGACATTTCCATAGCTGATTGGCATCACCTGGTGTTTGGGCATTACAGCAATACTTCCTCTCTAAGATTTCCCCCAAATCCCTCCTCATTCCCTAAGAGCTGCAGAGAACCTGGAATGATGGGAAGGCATTTCTGCAATGACTTCTGCCCAGTTATTCTCAACAATTTGCCGACTGTGGGTCAAGAAGGCAAAACAAGTGGTGTTTGCAGCATTTCTCCAGTGGGCCCTCGATAAGGGATGCCCTCCCTTCACTGCCTTTCTCTCCTGCGATGGGTCATTCTTTCCTGATGGGAATGCACAACAGCCAAACTCCCACTTCCTTCCAGTCTCTGCTCATCACCACAGGCATCACCAATGGGCATTTCCAACAAGCAGCACTATATTCTTTGGAAGTGATTCTTCCCTTGTTCATCCTGTAACTTCCCATTGACCCTGGAGCCTCCTCACACTGGACCATCCAACCACCCTGTGCTCGTTTGACCCTGGAATGTCCCTCCACCAGGTGAGACTCCTCCTGGGCCGCCATTTTGTGGAGGGGCCCTGGCCAATGAACTATCCCTACACTGGCCCTGCCTTGTCATTATGGACTTCCAGATCTCCCCTCCAATCAGGGCCTTTTTTTGTGCTTTCTTCCCCCACTGAAGGCAGGCACGGTCTCTCTTTTGCCCTGCATTTCTATCTCTGGCATAGCACAGGGCTTGGCACAGAGTAAGTTCTTCACCCACGTTGGCCTGGCCTGGCCTGGCCTCACAATCATCAAATAGCAAACCTAGGATATTTGTGTTGCCATGTCAGTCGTGTCTAGCTCTTTGTGACCCACTGGGGCCTCTCTTGGCAGAGCTCTTTCCTTCTCCAGATTTTAAAGGTGAGGAACAGAGGCAAACAGGACTAAGGGTCACACAGAAGAAAGTGTCTGAGGCTGGATTAGAACTCAGGTCCTCCTGACTCCAGGGCTGGTGTTCTATTTACTGCACCATCTAACTGCCCCAATGAAGATAGTCATTGCAAAACATTTCCTTAATAAGCCTTCCATAAATGTGCATGCATCCATGGACAGAGGGAGCTCAAGCTATGAGGACAGTTGTGAAGAGGGACAGGATATGAGATATGTAGAGTTCTTAGCCAATCTTAAAGTGCTATAGCAATGCTGGTTAGAGTTACAAGATTGATGTGTAAGTTACCCAAAGGGCAAAGGCAACCTTCAGCTGGTACCGCGGCTCTCCCACGTGCTTTCTGTCTTCAGAGGCCTCATGCAGCTCCCCTTGGGTGCAGCATCTCTGCTGGATGGATTACCCATGTCTGGAAGTCCTTTACCCCCAACACAAGCCTAACACTGGCCTTCCAGGCTCTGCAAGGGTCACTCTCCTCTCATCTGTTTCCTCCCTCCAGGGCCTCTCTGTATCCATGGCTGTCCTCAGAAGTAGAGACGAGGGTAGTTCAGACTTGGAAGATGGCCTGTGCACCAACCATCTGAGAAGATTTCCATTTTTTTTGCCATTTTCCCTGTGAAAATGAGTGGGGAAGGGTTCAAAGGGAAGCAGAGAATCTGGAACTCAATTTTTAAAAAAAAGAATGTTATTTTTTAAAAATGCAATTGGAAGATATATGATTAGATAAATTAAAAATGTATTTTTCAAATGAAAGATGAAAAATATGATTTGTATACATAATATCCCATTGCTTATCTTCTTAAGGGGTGAGGGAGGGATAGGAGGGAAGGAGAGAATTGGAAACTCAAAATTTTTTTAAATGAATGTTAAGTTTTTTCAAATATACTTGGGGAATATTTGATTAAATAAATAAAAATTTGTTTTTAAAATGAAGGATGAAAATATGTTTTGCATGACTTCAATGTATAATTGACACCACACTGTTTGCCTTCTCAAGGGGTAAGGGAGGGGTAGAAGAATTTGGAACTCAAAATTTTTTACAAAAATTGCTAAAATTTTTGAAAATGTAATAGGAAAATATTTAATGAAGTAAATAAAAATATTTTAAAAAGAAAATCAGTATCTCAAGATAGAAAACATTATGAAATGCAAAATGGATAATTTTGATTACATTAAATTGAAAAGGTTTTGTATAAACAAAGCCAATGCAACCAAGATCAGGAGGGAAGTAAAAATTGGGAAAGAATTTTTACAACCAGGGTCTCTGATTAAGCCTTCATTTCTGAAATATATAGAGAATAGAGTCAAATTTACAAGAATACAGGTCACTCCCCAATTGTTAAATGGGCAAAGGATATGAACAGGCAGTTTTTAGAGGAAGAAATTAAAGCTGTCTATACTCATATGAAAAAATGCTCTAAATCACTATTGATTAGAAACATGCAAATCAAAACAACTCTGAGGTACCACCTCACACCTATCAGATGGGTTAACAAGGCAAAACAGGAAAATAATAAATATTGGAGATGTGGGAAAGCTGGAACACTAATTCATTGCTGGCGGAGCTGTGAGCTGATCCAACCATTCTGGAGAGCAGTTTGGATCTATGCCAGAGGGCTATAAAAAAATGTGCATACTCTTTGACCCAACAATACCACTTCTAGGGCTGTATCACAAAGATATCATAGAAATGGGAAAAGGACCCACATGAAAAAAAAATATTTATAGCAGCTCTTTTTGTGGTGGCCAGGAACTGGAAACTGAGAGGATGCCCATCATTTGGGGAATGGCTAAAAAAGTTGTTATATATGAATGTAATGGAATACTATTGTGCTATAAAAACTGATGAACAGGCAGACTTCAGAGAAACCTGGAAAGCCTTATATGAACGGATGCTGAGTGAGAGGAGAAGAACCAGGAGAACATTGTACACAGTAATAGCCACAGTGTTCAAGGACTGATTTTGATAGACTTAGGCCTTCTCAGCAACATAAGGATCTAAAACAATACCAAAGGACATGTGATGGAAAACACCAGCCACATACAGAGAAAGAACTATGGAGCCCGAATTCAGAGAGAAGCAGACTACTTTCTTTTTTGTTATGTTTTATTTTTTTCTCATGGTTTTCCCCATTCGTTATAATTCTTCTATACAACTTGACTAATGTGAAAATGTGTTTAATAGGAATGTATGTGTAGAGCCCATATTAGATGTAGGCCATCTTGGGGAGGGAGGGAGAGGGAAGTAGAGAAAATATAAAACTTATGGAAGTGAATGTTGAAAATTAAAAATAAATAATTTAATAAAAAAGAAAATCAATATCTCAATGGATTCAGAAATAACCTTTCACAGAATACAGCAGCCATACATATTAAAAACACCAGAGAGCACTGGAATAAATAGAGCTTACCTTAAAATAATAGAGCTTACCTTAGATATTTATCTAAAACATCAGCAAACATTATCTGTAATGGGAATAAGCTAGAAGTCTTCCTGATACAATGGGGAGGGGGAAGGATGACCCTTATCACTCCTGTTTTTCAATATTGCACTAAAAATATTAGCTATAGCAATAAGAAATGAAAAAGAAATTGAAGGAATTGGGATAGGCATTGAGGAAACAAAACTTATCACTCTTTGCAGATGATATGAGAGTGTACTTAGAGAATAAACTAAAAAACTAGATGAAATAATTAAAAATTTTAGCAAAGTTGCAATATACAAAATAAATCAACAGCATTTCTATATATTACCAACGAAGTCGAGCAGCAAGAAAATTAAAGAGAAATTCCATGTAAAATAACTGTATACTATAGAAAATATTTGGCAGTCTACCTGACAAGAAAAACCAGGAAATATATGAACACAGTTACAAAATAATTTTCACACAAATAAAGTCAGATCTAAACAATTGGAATGAAATTAATTGCTCATGGGTAGGTTGAGCTAATATAATAAAAATGACAATTCTACCTAAATAAATCGAAGTTAATCAAACTGCCAAAAATATTTTGCAGAGGCAGAAAAAATAACAAAATTCATCCAAAAGAACAAAAGGTCAAGAATGTGAAAAGAATCAATGAAGAAAAATATATGAAGGGGATGCTGGCCTAGTTGTGCCAGATCTCAAACTGTATTATAAAGTGGTAACTTTCAAAACAATCTGTTACTGGCTAAGAATTAGAGTGGTAGATAAGTGGAACAGATTAGGTACATAAGACACAATATTAAATAACCATAGTAACCTAGTATTTGATAAATCCAAAGATCCACTCCTTTGGGACAAAGACTCATTATTTGACAAAAAATATTGGGAAAGTTGGAAAAAAAACCTGGCAGAAACCAGGTATGGATGAACATTTTTTCACCATGTACCAAGATAAGGTGAAAATGGGTATCTGATTTATACATAAAGGATGATAAGCAAATTAGGAGAACATGGAACAGTTATATCTATCAGATCTATGGATAAGAGAAGAATGTAGGACCAAGCAAAATATCTACAAGACCACTACAAAATGTAAAATAGATAATTTTGTTTACATAAAATTTAAAAGTTTTTGCACAAAACAAAAACCACACAACCAAAGTTAGAAGGAAGGCAGAAAACAGGGAGGGGAGGCAGAATTGATAGCAAGTATCTCTGATAAAGGCCCCATTTCCCAAATATATAGAGAACTGAGTCAAATTTATAAGAATACAAGTTATTCCCCAATTGATAAAGGGCCAAATGATGTGAACAGGCAGTTTTCAGACAAAATTGGAAAATGAGAAGGTGTCTATCAATTGGGCAATGACTTAACAAGTTGTGGTATGAGATTGTAATGGGATATTATTGCACTATAAGAAATGACAAGCAGGATGATTTCAGAAAAACTGAAAAGACTCATATGAATTGATGCAAAGTGAAGTAAGCAGAGTGAGGAGAACACAGTACACAGTAACAACAATTATATATAATGAAAAATTGTGAATGATTTAGCTGTTTTCAGTAATATGATGATCCAAGACAATCCCAAAGGGCTTCTGAGGAGATGTGCCATCTGCCTCCAGAGAAAGAACTGATGTTGTCTGAATAGGGAGTAAAGCATGCTATTTCTCTCTCTTTTTTTCCTTCTTTCTTTCCTTCCTTCCTTCCTTCCTTCTTTCTTTCTTTCTTTCTTTCTTTCTTTCTTTCTTTCTTTCTTTCTTTCTTTCTTTCTTTCTTTCTTTCCTTCCTTCCTACTTTCCCTTTTTCTTTCTTTCTTTCTTTCTTTCTTTCTTTCTTTCTTTCTTTCTTTCTTTCTTTCTTTCTTCCTTCCTTCCTTCCTTCCTTCTTTCCTACTTTCCCTCTTTCTTTCTTTCTTTCTTTCTTTCTTTCTTCCTTCCTTCCTTCTTTCCTTCCTTCCTTCCTTTCTTTCTTTCCTTCCTTCCTTCCTTCCTTCCTTCCTTCCTTCCTTCCTTCCTTCCTTCCTTCTGTTTTTCTTCCTTCCTTCCTTTCATCTTCTTGCACAAAATGATTAATATGGAAATTTTTCACATGATTGTGAATGTATAACCTATATCAGATTACTTACTATCTCTGGGAGGGGAGAGGGAGGAAGGGAGAAATAGAATTTAGAATTCAAAACTTAAAAAGAAAAACAATGAACATTAAAATAGTTGTTACACACAATGGGAGGGATAAAATATCATTTAAAATATTTTATTTCTTTTTAAAAAGAAAATCTATTCCTGAGTGCTTTTGCTTCCAGCATGAATTTCTTCTGCATATATTTAGTCAAGTAGAGGCATTCTTCTTCCTATCATCTTTTTAGTAGTTACAGCTACTGAAAACGCAGAAAAGAATGTTCTGGTCATCCAAGTCTTTGGCAGTATCAAATGGTTCAACATCATAAACCGAAATGGCTTTTATAAATGTAAATTACATTAAAGAAGGAATAGCCCCATCTGCTTTGGGGCTGTACTCTAAAGACCATGGGTCCTTTCCATCTGACTTACTTCCTATCCATGCTGTCTCCCCCATTAGACTAAAAGCTTCTGTAGAGCAAGGACTGACCTGTTTTTCTATCTTTATCTTCAGCAAATGGTACAGTGCTTTGCATCTAGTAAGCACTTAATATTATTTTTTTCTGTGCATTAAATGCTATTGCCAATTGATTTCTTGTGTGTGATGTCAGGAACCAAGGTAGTAGAAATCAAATTTGTGAGTGATTTTACTATAGAGAGGTTGGAAGAGATCAATGGAAAGAAACTTCCCTGGAGACACAAGCAGGTCTGTTCTATTGAATGTGTTTGCTGCTCTTCTACTATTCTAATCTATTGATTCACTCTACATGATGTGGTTCATCCATTTCAGTTGCATCCAACACTTTGTGACCCCTTTGGGGATTTTCTTGGCAGAGATACTTAGTGGTTCATCATTCTTCTCCAGCTCACTTTGCAGATGAGGAAACTGAGGCAAACAGAGCTAACCACCTTGCCCAGGGTCACAGAGCTAGTAAGTATCTGAGGCTGGATTTGAACTCAGGTCTTCCTGACTCTGAGCCTGGTGTTTTATCCACAGTGCCAGACAGATGTCCTCTATTTGATGTTACTTAGCTGGAACCCACCCCAAGTTTTCTTCAGACTCATTTTCTCCTTAACAATTTTGTGAAGTGATGCAGCTCTTCATTTTATATCCTTTTCCTTTGTGATTTTTTTTAAAGAATCTGTTGTCTAAACCATGGTTTCCCTGGACAGTCGTGCCTCTCTCTTTGGCAGGAATAATAATAATAAATAATAAAAATAATAGCTAAGAGTTTTTGGGTCTCTTTGCCTTCTTCATTGTTGTAAATACTGGTCTTAAACATCTCTAAGAACTGATGATAGAATCAGTATCTTTACTCCCTACCCCCATTCCCATTTCCCATGACTTTAGTATGTAGGTTGCTTATTTAAGCAAGGGCCACTACATTGTACCGTCAATAGAGTTGCCAGGAGTTAGGACATTGAAAATTAGGAAGACTCATCTTTCTGAGTACAAATACAGTCTCAGATTCTTACTACTTGTATGACCCTGGGCAAATCACTCAACCCTGTTTGCCTCAGTTTCCTTATCTGTCCGATAAGGAGGAGAGGGAAAAGGCAAACCACCTTACTATCTTTGGCAAGAAAACCGAAAATGAGGTCATGAGGAGTCAGACACTACTGAAAAAAGACTCAACTTCTTTTGCTTGTTTAAGCAGGTCAGGTGAGAACTTCTATTGACCATTGAATCTCATGACCTTTTCCTTTCCTCAGATTTGGGATCTCCTTTGATCAGCTGGCTCCACACAGACAGATGCCTGAAACAACAGCTCCTTCTGTATCTGGCTGCTTCCTGTCTGTCCACAAAGAGCCCATGATCTGTATTAAACAGGAACAAATAGGAAATTCAGACACACAAAGATTATGTTTAGGGAACAGGAAGCCACCTGGAGGGAAGGCGAGACCATGGGATAGTAGAAAGAGCCCTGGATTGGAAGTCAGTAGGATGTGGATTCTGTTGAACTTGACCTCAGCTTCCTCACCTGTAAAGGGGGAGGGTTGGGTGATCTTGGCTTCCTCAGAAATGCCCACTAACTCTGAAACAAAGCATCAGAATTCAGTCCTCAGCTGATGGAATCTCCCCCAGCCTCACTTTGCTGTTGAGAAACAAAGAACACAGAGAAGTGGGCATCAGGCTGCCTTTAGGGAGGCTTGAGGACCCCTCGGGGCAGCCACCACACATGATCCATACCTCCACTCTGCAGCTGCATTATCTGTCTAGATCATTTACCCACTATGAGTCAATCTGCAGGTCCCTGTGATGAAAAGAGCTCAAGATTTGGATTCAGCAGATGATGTTTTGCACCCTACCTCTAACCCTTGCTGGTGGCTCTTGGACAATCTACCTTATTCTCTCCACACCCCAGTTTCCCCACCTGGGCTTGATAACTTCTGTATTTCTTCCCAGATTTAAATTGTAAGACCCTATGACCTAGGCAATTTCTAAATCATTTTGGGCCACATAAGCACAGTCTAGGGGCAGAGTCAATATGGTGCATAGAAGCAGGAAAACTCTGTGAACTCCCCCCATAACCACCTCAAATACCTATAAAATATGACTCTACACAAACTGTAGAGCTACAGAACCCACAAAGTGACAGAGAGAAACAAATCTCTCACTGAGGGCAGCTCAGCAGGTGGACAGGAAGGGTTCATCACAGCATGCCGAGAGCCAAGCCCAGCCCCATGTGAGCCCACTGTTGAAACCTTAGGGCAGCCACAACCAGCCCTGGCTGGAGGGACTTCAGGAGAGTGGATCACCAGCAGCTGTGGTAGTTTCCAGAATTATCAACCCATAAATACAAAAGGCAAAGTAAAAGGTCAGTGTGGACTTTGGGAACAGGGGGATCAAGTGTGAAGTGTGGCCTCTGCCCCTGGAGGGAGAAGGAGCTGGGGCGCAGTGGCCCCTGCATGGCTGCTTCAGAGCTCTCAGCCTGCAGATCATAGGGGGACCAAGCAGCCAGTATGAGGGATACTTGCTCTTGCTTTAACCTGCTTGGATCTGGATAATTGTCTTGGGTGGAGGTCCTGAGGTGTGTGACCAGGTGCCAGAGCCTGTGGAGGCTTCAGAGAGGGTACCCAACTAATAACTCCAGCAGTGTGAAAACCCCAGCAATTTGGGATAAAGCTCTCCTCTCTGGAAGCAGAGTTCTACTCTGGCAAAAAGCTCAAAAGTCAATTAATTGAGTAGCAACACGAGCAAGCAAAAAGATTCCTTTTTGGGGGACAAAAAGGATCAAAGCATGGAATGGCAGGAAGACAACTAAGTCAGAACTCCTGCACTAAAAGCTTCCAAGAAAAATATAAACTGCTCACAGGACATAGAGGAGTTTAAGAAGGATTTTTGAAAACCAAATAAGAGAAGTGGAGGAAAAATTGGAAAGAGAAATGAGAAGGATGCAAGAAAATCTTGAAAAGAGAGCCAACAACCTGACTGAGAAAAATAACACCTTAAAAAATAGACTAACTCAAATGGCAAAAGAGGCTCAAAAAGCCAAATGAGAAGAATGCCTTAAAAAAGCCAAATTTGCCAGATGGAAAAAGAATCTCAAAAGCTCACTGAAGAGAATCATTCCTTCAGAATTAGATTGGAGCAAATGGAAGCTAGTTACTTTATGAGAAATCAAGATACTATTAAACAGATCTAAACAAATGAAAAAAAAAAAAAACAGAAGGCAATGTGAAATATCTCATTGGAAAAATCACTGACCTGGAAACTAGATCCAGGAGAGATCATTTTAAAATTATTGCACTACCTGAAAGCCATGATCAAAAAAAGAACCTAGAAATCATCCTTTAAGAAATTCTCAAGGAAAATTGCCCTGATGTTTTAGAACCAGAGGGCAAAATAAAGGTTGAAAGAATTGACTAATCACCTCTTGAGAAAGATCCCCCCCAAAAAAACTCCTAGGAATATTATAGCTAGGTTCTGGAGTTCCCAGATCAAGGGGAAAATATTACAAGCAGCCAGGAAGAAATAATTTGAATATTGTGGAAACACAATCAGGATTACACAGGATTTGGCAGCTTTTACATTGAGGGATCAAAGGGCTTGGAATATGATATTCCAGAGGTCAAAGAAGCTTGAATTAAAACCAAGAATCACCTACCCAGCAAAACCGAGTATCATGTTTCAGGGGGAAATATGGTCATTCAATGGAATAGAGGACTTTCAAGCTTTCTTTCTTTTTTTTTTTTTCAGTGGTGCAAATGATTGATAAGAGTCAATTGTTTATTTCTGCTTCCCCAGTCCCAGCCCTCAGGACCTCTCCCCTGCCTAGCTGCCAGCCCAGCTGCCTCAGGATGTCAGAAGCCAAGCTAACACATCGCTAGTCCAGCCCCACTCATTTACAGGGACAGGACAGGCATCCCCAGGGCTGTATTATGCACAAAGGTTTGTGATTACAAATGTCTAACTAGATTTGAAATGTTTTATAGAATAAGACAATATTCTTTGCAACAAACTTTAAAAAAAAATGTACAGTTCTTCTTGGTTTGCCTCGTCCCCTTCCTCCCCCCTCCCAGCCTGTTTCTCATTGGTTGTGCCTCTGGGCCGAGGCTGAGCTCCTCAAGGCCAGCAGGCACCACTGGCCCAGCCTTCACCCACCCTTCACCGATACCCTTGGTAGCCATAGTAGTTTCTGTAGTATCGGTCTCAGTCCTGGTAGTAGTAGCTCTGCCACTCCCGGTTGTACTGCCGGTAGTAATCCCTGTATCTGTTGTAATCATAGTCCCGGCCATAGAATCGGTCATAGTCTCCTCGGTATCGATCATAGAAGTTACGGTAACCCCCTCTGCTTCCAGACTGCCCCCAGTACTGCTGCCCATAGGCACGGCTGTCGTAGCCCCGGCGCCCCGCCGTAGGCCTCGACTTCGACTTCGACTCTGCCTGTTACGCTTGTTCCGGTTGTTCCGGTTGTTCCGGCGGTTTGTCCGCTTCTCAGAAAGGGGCAGCAGCTTCCTTGCCTCTTCTTTGTATTTGGTGACCAGAGGCTGGGCCTCCTCCTTCTCCAGTTCCCCAAAGGTCACCTCCTCCATATAGTCACATTTTTCAGGCAGAGAGAAATTGGCTTTCATCTCCAGCATTACAGTCTGTGGCACATCATCCCCCTCCACCTCCTTCCTCAGCTCCAGCCTCTTCTTCCAGTCCTCTTCATTGGGGACAATCACCACCACTTCCCGAGAGAAGGTCTTAAAGAGGAGCAGTTTCCGTCGCTGGCCGGAATTGTAGACATTACACTGGTCCAGTATGATGTTTCTTTTTGTCCTTGAAGCCACTTGGACCAGCTTGCTAAGGCACTGGGAGGCTTGCTGCACTAGAAGATCCCGGCTCTTGGGGTCCAGCTCGGGCTCTTCGGGCCCCTTCATCTGCATCTGACTGAGCACAGTCTCAGCTCCCAGGACGTTATACCTTTTCTCAGGATTACCTTGTGCGTATTTCAATGCCCACTGGGTCTTTCCAGACCCAGGAAGTCCCACCATCAGTAATACCTCACACTCCTCCATAGTCTTAGGTGGCTGCACTGTTCGAACCCTATCGTCCACAGGCACAGCGTGGATGAACACAAACTCCTCCGGAGGGGGGAAAAAGGCTCCTCCTTCTGACCAAAGTTGAGTTCCACCACACAGTTTTTGCAGAGGACATGAGGCAGGAGGGCCCGCTCATTCAAGGACTCTGTTAACCCGGAAAGCTACGCCCAAATCATCTCCATTTTTAGAGAAAGAGAGCTCCACTTCCTCACTCTCGAAATTAGCAAAGCAGCCAATGACATCATTTTCCCCAGAGGCCTGGCCATATTCCTCAAACTGCCCATTTTCTGCCTTTAGCCCCCGGCCATCGAAGCCATAAGAAAATTCATGTTCACCAAGCTGTGGACAGGAGAAGTCAACAGACCATCCAACTCGGAGAAGGGAAGCCTCGGTGCAGCCTTCTTTCAGTGGCAGATTCTGAGTGACCTTGGCCTCAAAACAGACTTTTCCCTTTGCCACTCCGTATGTGTTCCTTGCACCAGACCAAAGGGTGGGAAATTTCTCAGAGAAAAGTGGCTGGCCCCCATAAGGGTCCTTGCTCACTTGAAAATGGAGATCCGAGGTATACGTGTCGAGGTTCACCACGCTTGGGTCCTCTTCCTCATCCCTGGCCTCTTCTTCAGGGGGTGGTGGAGACCTTGAGCGACTCTGGTAAGCCTCTTCTCGAAACTCATAGTAAGCCCTGCCACGTTCTTCCTTCTCATCTCGCTGTCTTTTCACCGCACGACGCTCCCCATCGGAACCGCTGGGTTTCATCTTCTCACTGTCCTCCTCATCTCCCGGCTCATCGGCGTCGCCGGCCGTGGGGGCGGGAGCCGGGTCGCGCTGGCCGCTCGGGAGGGCCGAGGCCGCCTCGGTTTCAGGCTCTGCGTCCCCGTCCCCCGGACCTGGCTGAGGCGGCGCTGGGGGCTCAGGGGGCTGCGAGGCGAGCGCTGCCATGGCCGAAGCCGGGGACAGCGGGGCGGCTGCGGACGGCCGGGATTGCGCGGAGGCCCGGCCCGGCGGCTGGGGCAGGGACGCGGCGGCGGGGGGCGGATCCTCGGCCTCGTCCTCGTCCTCCAGCAGCAGCAGCGCCGCGGCCGCGTCCTCCTCGGCCTCCCCCGCCCCCCGCTCTCCCTCCTCCTGCTCCTCTTCCCCCTCCTCCCCCTCGGCGGCCGCCGCCGCCTCAAGCTTTCTTGACGGAAAAAAAACAGAGTTGAATAGAAAATTTGACATTCAGATATGAGAAGGTAAACAGGGAAAAGAAATCATAAGGAAGTTATCAAAGTTGAACTCTTTACATCCCTACATGGAAAAACGATAATTGTAACTGATGAAACTTTACTCAGTGTGAGGATAGGTGAAGGGAACCTAAATGTATATAAATATATATCTATATAGACACATATGTGTCTATATAGGAGGGCATATGGGCATAGGAATACATATGTGCGTGTATATGTGTGTACAGGTACGCATAGACAGAGGGCCCAGGACCAGGTGAATAGGGAGCGATGATACTTAAGAGGTGAAATTGAGAGGTGACAGAGGAAGACAATGAGAGGAGAAGGGGAGAGACAGAATGGGGTAAGGGGAAGGGATTACAATGGAGGAGAAGAACAGGAAGGCAAAAGGGAACGGGCCAACCTTACTTTCACTGATTTTGGCTTAGGGAGGGAATGATGGACACACTAAGGATATCTCTCCATGCAGGAGAGTAGGGGGGAGGGAGATGAGAGGGGAGATGATCGAGGGGAGGGCAGGTTGGGGGAGAGGGAAGTTAGAAGCACACACTTTTGAGAAGGAACAGGGTCAAAGAAGAGAATTGAACAAGTGGGGGTGGGATAGGATGGAGGGAAATATAGTCAGTCTTTCACAATATGTCCACTCTGGAAATGTTTTGCGTAGCTACTCATGTACAACCTATATTGAATTGCTTATCTTCCCAGTAAGGGTGGGTGACAAAGGAGGAAGGGAAAGAATTTGGAATTCAAAGTTTTAAAATCAAATGTTTAAATATTATTATTATTATTTACATGAAAACAGGAAATAATATATACAGGCACTGGGGGATGGAATTCTATCTTACCCTACCAGAAAGTCAGAGGGGGGATGGGAGAGAATATAGGAGAGAGCAGATTGGGAGAGGGGGTATACAGTGAGATCACTGTTTTGGGGTGGTTGGTAGGGAAAAGACAGAAAAAAATTGTAACTCAAATGAATGATGTAAACTAAAAATAAACATAAAAAACAAAAAAATAAACATAAAATTAATTAAAGGGGGTGGCTAGGTGGTTCAGTGAGTAGAGCTTCGGCCCTGGAGTCAGACAAGACCTGAGTTTGGATCGGGCCTCAGACACTTAACACACACACAAACAAAAAAACCTAGCCATGTGACCTTGGGCAAGTTACTTAACCCCAACTGCCCTCCAAAAAGCAAAAAAAAAAAAAATTTAATTAAAAAAAGTAAAGAAAGCAGAGTCTAGGATTAGTACATGTAAAAGGCAGGTATAGTGTACAATTCTATTTAAATTTCTAACATTATAATGTTTGCTTTCATATGAGTTATAGAACCCTGCAGTTTCTGAAGAATTTAACAGGAGAACCACCCTGAGGGCAAGAGAGGGGCAAATGATGGTGGTTAGCAAGCTGTCTGACACAGTGAATAAGAATTAGGAAAGAGAAATAAAGGAAAGGTCATCATCAAAGAAGTGCCTGAGAAAGAAGATCAGCTGATCACCTGGTGCAAGTGAAGGCTGACCAGTGGGTATTGTATGGGATCCATTGGAGACTATACTGTTGAGAGAAATTAAGGAGAGAGCCCATAATGGCGATTGGGCATCCCTGGTGAATTTCTGGGAGGATTAGCGGGGTACAGACTCAGAGACAGAAGAGACCTCAGAGGACTCCCTATTCCAACCACTTTATTTTACAGATGAGGAAACTGAGGCCCAAACAGATAAAGTGATTTGCCAACCTCACCATTATTCAGTGGTGTCCAACTCTTCATGACCCCATGGACCACTGCACACTAACACTGTCCATGGAGAGTTTTTGGCAAAGATATTGGAGTGGTTTGCCATTTCCATCTCTAGTGAATTAAGGCAAACACAGGTTAAGCCAACATCATGTGAAGTCTGCAATGGTCATAGACTTAGAACCAAAGGGAAGCTTAGAAATCATCTAGTCCACCCTTCATTTGTCAGAATAAGAAACTGAGACTCAGGGATACAAAATGGCTTAACAGAGTGAAACAGCCACAAAGAGGGCTGGGGCTGGGGCTGGGTTCTGTGAGTGTTAGTCAGTGTCCCAGCCTAGCTCTTACATGCCTCTGAGCTGAGCCAATCAGACGTGTGCAAGAGGGCTCTAATCAGTCAGATGCTGAGTAGAAATGTGTGTGTGAGTGTGTGTGAGCCTGTGTATGAGTGTGAGTGCATGTGTAAGTTTGTATGAGTGTGTGTGAGAGTGTGTGTGTGTGTACGTGTGTATGAATATGTGTGTGTGAGTGCGTGTGTATGTATGTGCGTGTGTGTGTGTGTGTGTGTGTGTGTGTGTGTGTGTGTGTGTAAAGAGAATTAGTGTTGAGAAGGCAGGCATTAAGAGAAGCAGTGATGAAAGAGCTACATAGTGCTCAAAAAGAGAAGCAGCTTGCTTGGGCAGAGAGAAGAGACCTCTGAGAGCTGGGAGGAGAGCTCTGATGACAGAGACTTGCTGAAGGAGTTTCTGAGCTGTAAAAGCAAACAGAGCTATAGGGCAGAAACCTGCCCCTGGGAAGGAGGCTTAGCTTAATCCCTTTTCAAGAGCTATTAAGGTGAACTGAGCTGTTAACATAGAGGTTCTGGACTTCAGAGGTGAATTGACATGGTGCTGTTGGTAGTGTGTATTGTTTCCCTGTTAATTCCCAGAGACAGAAGCTGTGAGCAGGAACCCCTGGAGTCTGGTGTTGGGCAGGATCTTGGAATGGAGCAGTCCCCATGAGCTGAGATATGGAGCAAGAGATGAGAGCTCTGCACATGTGCATCCAGGCAAGGGTCAGGAGCAGTCAGCCCATAGAGGAAGGGTCATGGGACTTGGAAGTCAACCTTGAATTAAGATGAAAGAGGACTTTACTTGCACACTTGGTATTGATTAAGGAGATTGTTCTTTCAGTGACCTATGGGGTGAATGGTGTGATGTTTTCTGCTATCCTTCAAGGATATGTTGTGCTAGGAATGACCCAGCCTGGGACCCCTGATTGTGTAAACAAGTATACTGAATGCAATGATATATGCTATGTGCCATATGACATGCTGAGTGTTATGCTATACATATGTACATACACACACATATATAGTGTTCAATAAAGTAAGGCATAACATTCACAGCAACATTATAAAGCAAAACATATATATGTGTATGTATATATGTATACATAATATATATTCATATACATTTATTATATATGTACATATATATATATATACCATAAGAACATCCTGAAGCAAAATACACATGCAGAGATATATATTGTTATGCTATATGTATAGGTATGTATATATGTATGTTTGCATATATATATCATATATATCATATATATGATATATATATATATATATGATATGTTTTGCTTAAGGATGTTGCTGTGAATGTTATGCCTTACTTACTCAACAATGTTTAGCTCTGAATAGAGAGCCTCTTATACTATGGGATTAGTCCCTTTCAATTATTCACAGCAGCAGTCTTCAGGTGTGCTGCCATGATTGGCACTACACCACGGTCTCCATGAATAAATGTCTTCTTTGTTCCCCAGTGGCAAAGGCAAGAGCCACAAAGGCTGGTCCAAAGGCTGGCCTACAGTTGTCTACACAGTTGGAAAGAATGTCCATACTGAAGAGCTCATGGGCCCACTGGAAGAGCTATTTACCTAAAGTACTTTCAGTTTTAAAAGTGCTTTGTAGCCATTGTCTTCTTTGAGCCTCCCCCAGTCCTGGGAGGGAGGTGTTATGGGCATTCATCACTGGCAGAAACTGCCTACTCAATGCTTAACACATGGATGAAACTTAGAAAAGGTGGGCAATGTTCCAAACACGTACTGCCAGCTGTTACATGTGTAGCTGACAGAATTGTTGCACTCTCTTCCAGGTATTTGCTGGTGTAGAAAGAGTGAGATTATCCAGGCAAAGAGCTTCTGTGGATTTCACAGGTTTCTTTGAGATACTATAACTTAATAAAAGTGGGGGGCCACAGGATGGTGTTCTACTGGGACCACCTTGCTTGTCCTTATGACATTGAAGATGTTCTAACTAAAAAAGACTGAATATATGAGCAGCTTTAGCCCAGGTCCACCAGTTTCTGATAGTTTCTCCTTTGGAGCTTGGTTACCCTTGAAGAGACCTTGACCTACCTACAGGATTTCACCAGCCTCCCACTCTCCTTCTTTTATTGCCTAGAAAGTGGCTCCATCCAAAGTCCAGTCACAGTGGACATGACATTGTGGGGCTTGAATCAGGATCTCATGGAGAATCAGTCTAGGGTATGATCTGTATTTCCAATAAGAAACTTCATTGTTCCATCTTACTCCTCTTCGGTTTCCTGAGTCAAGAAGGCAATTCTATTTCTTCCTGCTCCAATTATTAAAAAGTCAGCTTTGGTGCACTATTCACCATGGCACACTCACTAAATCCTCTTGAAGGGGCACGTTTTGTGGAATCTTGTAATTGGCAAGAGCCTTGAGCTGGCTCTGTTGCCACCAAACCCCCGACCCCAAGAACTCTACCTTGTTACCAGGGGAGACATTTTCCTTAAAAACAACAACAACCAAAATCCCTGGAGAGATGAAGTGGGGCAAGACAGGCTTGTAAGCGCCATGAGCAAGTAGTTTCACTGAATGATGGGAAAGATGGACCTCTCCTCCTGCTCTCTGTCCTCTGACGCTCCTCATGGTTCTGCTTTGACCTGCCAGTGGGGTGGCAGGAATGATCACTAGAGAAGCTTGGCCTCCCTTGTAGAGCTCCGCTGTAACTCCAGCCCCCCTTTGACCTCGGATTTCCTTCCTAACTTTCAACAACAGTTTCCTGCTTCTGATGATGCTGTTTTTATTTTCCAAAGTTTAGGGGTCATTCGTATGTCACTCGATCAATAGTAAATGAACTTTGGAAGAATGGGGAGCTTCCTGGCCTGTGTTTGCTGGGCATGTCTGATAACAAAAAGCCAGATGGTGAGTGTAGTGGAGCAGGTGGAAGAGGGGGCCAGAGTCAGGAAGACCTGAGTTCTAATCCTCCCTCTGACTCTTACTAGATGCGTGACCATAGACACACTTACACTCTGAGGCTCAGCCAGCAACCCTAAGCATTTATTACGTGTGCTAAGTCCTGAACACACAAGAACCACATAGGAGAGTTCCAGCCCTCAGAGAGTTTCTGGGCCATGAGGAGAGAGATGAATAGGCAAGATCGTTGTCTGTCCTTCATTCTGGCAGAGCATCCATGACATTAGGAAGAGGCTGTCTGGGCTTGCCAGGGGATGGGATCTAAGTGAGGCAGAGCACACAGCCAACCCTGCTGTCCTCCAGTCATCAGAGGCCAGGGGCCGGACATGGGGCAGGAGGACAGGTGATGACTCTGGATTCAGTGGGAACCCTGAGTGCAGAGAGAGGCTGGCAGCTCAGCAGAGTCCATAGAGAGACTTCCCCAGGGTTGGTAACAACCTCTGCCTTTTTGCAGCTACAAGTCACAGAAAGTGTGTTGATCTACATTGTTGAGGGCAATTTCCTCCATGGAAATTCTTCACACCAATGAAATCCTAGGCTGTAAACACCAATGACAAAACACTCCACATGCAGCATGAGGAAGAGCCAAAGTGGGACAAATCCCAGCTATTGAAGATAGATCAGTGCAGTTGAGGGAATTCCTAGTATTGCAGGATGATAGCTTTAAAGCTGGAGGGGACCTCTGAGGCCATTGATTCCAAATCCTTCATTTTATAGTTGAGGAAACTGAGTCCCAGAGAAGTTAAGTGACTCACCCACAGTCATACTGCTGTTAAGTGTCAAAGATGGGATTCTAATCCAGGCCTTCCTGATTCCAAGTGGTTCACTGTATCTTTTGTATCTGGGCTGCTGGGCCAGTTCAAAGGGGCACCATTCTCTCCCCCAGATGGATATCAAGGAGCAGCCGATATCTGGTATGGTCACAAAGGTGAGACAATCAGGGCCACACAGATAGGAAGCACTTCATCAAAGCTTGCTGAGTGATTTGCACACCTGGGGGCTCCAGAGACCTGATGTGGCTTCTGTGGATGCTGGGCTGCTCTAGCCAGGCAATGTCTGACCTCTGCAGTTTTCAAGACTCAGCCTTTTTCTCCCAAGACCCGCTGGACCAGGGGATGGCAATTTACCTCAATGATATTCTCATCTCCTCTTGGACTCCTGCCCAGCATGCAGAGTTGGTCCAAGCCATTCATTGGTGCTTGCACAACACTAACAACATGCAGTCCCCAACATGGAAAAATGCCAGGCAGGGAAGGAGGAGCTGAAGAGCCTGGGACAGAAAACAGGTCACCAGGGAGGCTCTGTGGCCCCAGAGAGAGTGGTGACCATCCAGCAGTGGGCTCTCGGCTGCCTCCAGAGTGGCTCCTTTCTTCATGAGACAAGATGGTGGTTCTGTCCCCAAGGTCTCTGCCTTGTGTGACAGGAACACCCACCCAAAGGCTTCCAGGGGTGCCAGAAGGGTAGCATGGAAGGATCTTCTTGGGGGTAGCCCGTCACTGCCCACATTCACCATGAGAGTCCTGAACTCCTACTTGGGTAGGGAAACGCTGGAGACAGAGGTAGTGCTTACTGCTCTGCTGTTGTTGGGTCATTTTCAGTCATGTCCGACTCTTTGTGACCCCACCTGGGGTTTTCTTGGCAAAGACACTGGAGGGGTGGGCCATTTCCTTCTCTAGCTCATTTGACATATTAGGAAACTGAGGCCAGTAGGGTCACACAGCTAGTAAGCGTCTGAGGCCAGATTTGGGCTCAGGAGATGAGTCTTCCTTATGCCAAGCTTCTGTGCACAGTGCTGCCCACTACTTGCCCAGAGTAAAAGGCTAAACAATCCATGATCTAGGAATATAATATTTTATTTCTGTGCCATAATGAGTGATGGATGTGAAGAATTCAGGGAGGAAGGAGGGAGGAAGGAAGGAAGGAAGGAAGGAAGGGAACCGAGAGGGACATCAACAGCTGCTTAGGACACCCATTCATCTGACATATGAGCAATGAGGCTCAGGAAAGTGGTAAAGCTCCTTGCTGAAGCTCTGATAGGTAGAGTGGGGATTTGAAACCAGACCCCGTGACTCCCGAGGCTTCTCCTTCTTCTGTACTGAACCCTTAGGCTCCAATTCCAAGGCAAATCTCTAAGATACTCATAGCTTTGTGACCCTGGGCAGATTAATCTTTCTAAGCCTCAACTTCCTCATCTGTAAATCTAAAAGAGTAATTACTGTGGGCCCTGTCTCTTGGGGTTGCTGTAAAGCCCCAGTGATATAATACATATTTAAAGCACTTTGCAAGCCTTCAAATGCTTCATAAATCTCAGCCATTCTCACTACAGAACTCGGAGTGATCGGAGTTAATGTCTGGCAAATATGAAGGGCCTTGGCCATGGAGAGGCCTCACCATGCCATGGTAAGCACTGTACAGGGAGCCTTCCTTTCCTTCCAAAGATGCTCCTTGGCAGTCCAGGGCTCTCTGACGGGCTTTCTCTATTTCCCATGTTAACACCAGCAAACCAATTTGAAAATGTGAATTCCTGAGCAGGTAGTTCCATCTGAATTCCAGGATTGATCAAGCCTGCTCACATTTCCCAGGCCTGCCCAGTGATCCCATACTTTCTCATTTGTTCAGAGTGTTCCTCACCATTAGGGGGCCCTCACTCAGTTCTTTGGAGCCCCATTAGGGAGGAGGCCAGCCCTGCTGTCCCCTCTGACACAAACACATCTCCTTGTAGAAGCTGGAAGGACACAGGCAAACATGCTTTTTTTTCCATTCCAAATGACTGCTTCCTCTTGCCTCTTCATAGCCCCTCCTTCTCCCCATGTCAGCCCATGCACCCAGCCACAGCCCAGGCCTGCTCTGGGTAACTGGTTCAAAATCCTCTCCCTTTATAGGTGAGGACACCAAAGCACATTGAGGCAAAGGAGGTGACGTCCCAAGGCCTCCCAGTTACTGAGAGGCAGAACCAAGGTTGGAATTGGGGTCTCCTGAGCTCCAAAGCCTGCATTCTTCCTGCTCCAAAAGATACCCAGCCTCAAAGAGCAGCAGGGGCTTTTTCTGTTAAGTGTATATCTCAAAGAAACCTCCCGTGCAGAAATCTAAGATGCTGACGTTAGAATTGTGTGACATCGGTCACCAGACGTGTCCAGCCACCATGATGGCCATGACGCCTGGCTATGCCTGGCTTGTCACAACACTACAACACGGGCAAGACATCAAGATTTGGCTGCTTAAGGGTCTGGATAAGCCACCACGTTGCTGAAGCTTTCCTCTGAGACACTCCAGGGCCTGCAGATCTGAACTTTGCACCTGCTTTCTACATTGAGCGATGGCAGATCTGAGCTCTCCCTGCTCCGAAGCGCCTGCTCGCTTGCTGCCTGGTGACTGTCCTCTGGCCTGATAGAGCCCAAGCTCCTTATCTCGCCCTTCAAGGCCTTTTCTTCCTGCAGTACCTCACCTTTCCAAGGGGAAAGGAGAAAGCAGAAGATTATGACCATTACAGCGCCTGCTAGGTGCCAAGTGTTTCACAAATATTCTCTCATCGGATGCATGCCACAATCCTGCTGTAGGTGATGTTATGATCCCCATTTTATAGTTAAAGAAACAGAGGCAAGAAGAAGTTAAGTGACTCACCCAGGGTCACACAGCTAATAAGAGTCTGGGGCTAGATTTGAACTTATGTCTGACTCTCAGCCTGGCGCTCTCTGCACTATACCACCATCTATTCAGCCTCCTCTTGTCCTATCCCCTCCACACACTCCGTGGTTCTGTTAATTCAGGCTATTTCTCTGTTTCTATCTGGATTTAGAGGCTGAAGGTTCAAATCCTGCCTCTCATGCTCCCAGCTTACACTATTGGGTCAGCGAAGTGCTTCCTCCGATTAACTCTGTGGGCCTTAGTTCCTTTGTCTGGAAAACAAGAGCAGTGCAGCAGATGGCTTTTCCATTCCATTACAGAGCTAGAATTCTGATTCCCTCATATTTTCCCACTTCCAGCCTTTGCTAACACCATTTCTTATGCCTGGAATGCCCTCTCCCCTCATCCCTCTTCCTCTTTCAGGACTCTTCTCAAATATCACCTCCTCGATGACACTACCCTTGATCCTGCCAGACAAAAAGGACCTTTCCTTCCTGTGACATTGAGGGGAGCTTAGCAGATCTCATTCATCAGGCCAGGGGCAGGGGGGCTGGATACAACAGGGCAGTGATAACAGATGACTGAGGCTGGCAAAGCCCTTCATAGACATTATCTCTTTCGAATTTCAGGACAATCCCATGATGTCCTGAGTGGGGGAGATATCACCCTCATTCACAGGCAATGACATGAAAGCTCCAAGAGTTTCAGTGATTTGTCCAGGGTCACAAAGCTAGCCAAGAGGGTCTACTTTGCATGATGCCCCATGACCTGCATACCTGGAACAAGATTGGCTGATCTGGTGCTTCTGCTCCTTCCACCCCCCGCCCCCACCAGGGACTCCCGGGCCTCTGGACAAATTCCTGCCCTGCTCCTGTGCTCAGCCCTGGCCAGCACAGGCCCAGGGGCCAGGGAGGGAAGGCCTTCACGCTTTCTTACCCACTGCTTTGGGACCAGAACATTCGGGAGGTAACCACAGCAGAGCTTGTGGACCAATAAACCAAAATATGGTGCTTCTAGGATTCCTGAGCTAGAGCACACTGGGAAAGGTGTCTCTTCAGGACTGGCCAGCAGAAATGCTCCAGCAACATCCCCATCATGTCTCAGCAGCTGAGTCAAGGCTCCATGATAATTCACTTGACTGAATCACAGATCTTCCTCAGTGAAGGCCCATCCACAGACATCTAGGATGACAGTGGGTCAAAGTTGCCCGTGTTATATCTCAGCTGGCAGGGAAGACTATCTGCAGGATCTCAAAGCCTCAGAGATGCCATCCAGTTCAAATGAGCATAACACAAAAAAGCTTTTGTCAGGCAGTGTGGTACAGCAGGCAGAGCCTTGGCTCTGGAATCAAAGGACAAGTGTTCAAATCTTATCTTTCCTGCTTGTTTCCAGTATGACCTTGGGTAAGTCCCTTCACTGTCCCAGGCTTTGGTTTCCTCATCTGTAAAATGAGGGAATTAGACTTCATGGCCTCTGAGATCCATTTGCATACCCAGGATCCTATATTCTCCATATGATTGAGTCATAAAACCAAGCCCTGTTTCCCCCATCTTGGACCTGCTGATGACAATTTCTGATTAGACCCAAGGTTCCCATGCCCTGAGAATATCAGCAAAGGGCTTAGCCATCATACAAACTGCAAGGTCTTATATGAGGGGAAATGACATGTGAAATGAGTGACCTTTCCTGACAGTGAGGCAGCCAGTGACATGTCCATTTGGGGCTGGCATTAAGACCTGCAATGTCTGCCTCTTTAAGGCTCACAAAGCATCACCCCAAATTAGAAGGAAAACAGAAAGCTGGGAAACAATTTTTGCAGCCAATGTCTCTGATAAAGGCCTCATCTCAAAATATAAAGAGGACTGCGTCAAATTTACAAGAATACAAGTGATTCCCCAATTGATAAATGGTCAAAGGATATGAACAGACAGTTTTCAGATGAAGAAATTAAAGCTATCTAGAATCATGTGCAAAATGCTCTAAATCACTACTGATTAGAGAAATGCAAATCAAAACAACTCTGAGGTGCCACATCTCACTGGTCAGATTGGCTAAGATGACAAAACAGGAAAATGACAAATGTTAGAGAAGATGTAGGGAAACTGCAACACTGATGCATTGTTGGTGAAGTTGTGAATGGATCTAACATTCTGGAGAGCAATTTGGTGCTATGCCCAAAGGGCTATAAAAGTGTGCATACCCTTTGACCCAGCAATGCCACTTCTCGGGCTGTGTCCCAAAGAGAGCATAAAAAGAGGAAAGGACCCACATGTACAACAATATTTATATCAGCTCTTTCTGTGGTGGCCAAGAACTGGAAATCAAAGAGATGCCCATCCATTGGGGAATGGCTGAACAAGTTGTGGCACATGAATGTAATGGAATGCTATTGTTCCATAAGAAATGATGAGCAGGTGGATTTCAAAACCTGCAAAGACTTACATGAACTGATGCTGAGTGAAGTGAGCAGAACCAGAACTGTGTCCTCAGTAACAGCAACATTGTTCAATGACTAACTTTGATAGACTTAGATCTTCTCAGCCACACAAGACAATTCCAAAAGATTCATGATGGAAAATGCCGTCCACGTCCAGAGAAAGAACGATGGAGTCTGAATGCAGATGGAAGCAAATTCTTTCCTCTTTTTGTCATCTTTTCCTTCTTGTGGTTTTTCCCTTTTGTTCTGATTCTTCTTTTACAACATGACTAATGTGGAAATATGTTTCATATGATTCTACATCTATAGCTGATATCAGGTTTTAGACTTTCTTGGGGGGAAGAGGAGGGAGGGGAAATTTAGAACTCAAAATTTTATAAAAGTGAATACAGAAAACTAAAAATTAATTAATTAAAAAAAGACTCATAGAGCATAGTCCAAATATTATCCACTTCATGAAAGGCAGTCGGGTACAGTGGTATGAGTGTGGACAGTGGAAGCAGAAAAGCTTGGTTCCCATCTCACCTCTGCTGTTTGCTAGCTCTGTGACCTTAGACAAGTCACTTAACATCTATGGGCAAAAGCTCCCTCATCTGAGAAACAAGGGGTTAGGGGCTAGACTCTCTTCTAGCTCTAAATCAATGCAGATTCTATGATTGATTGGTATAATCTGCCCCCAGTTTCTAGACTGCTGAATCAGTTCAGCCTGTCAGTGACCCTGAGCCAGCCCCTCCTCTGGGGTCCTACAACCTCCTTTGCATCCAAGAAGGCCATGGGTGGGAGATGACCTTGCTCTGTGAGAATGCTGAGTCATGCCCTTCAGGTTTTACCCTGCCCCACAGCTTTTCCATGGTTCATAAAATCTATTTTCTAGGACTTATTAGAACACAGAGTTATTGTCTATCTTGATGATATCTTAATCTGATCTTGGAACCATAGCCAGAGTGCCAAACTGGTCTGAACTAGGCACCAGTCTCAACTTTTTAACTGGTTGGCAAATACTTTTGGGACCAGGAGAAAGTAGAACTTTGGGGGCAGCAGGTGGTCAGCAAGGGGTGCCAGGAGGCTACAATGGGGGAGACTATGACTCTACCTTGACTAAAGGGTTGCAATGCCTTCTGGGCTTGTCCTTGCTGTCCCTGCTTCATGGAATTCTGAAGCAACCAATGACGTTTTCCTGGACACCTAAAGCAGAAAGGATCAGAACTTCTGTCTCTTTTGAGGATCCCTTGGGACCCTGACATCTCTCCCATAGACTTCCAGTAAGATAGAAGGGGAAAGGATGGAGGGAGGGGAGCAAAAGTTTATACGGTGCTTCTCTTGTGCCAAGCGCTGTGCTATGTGTTATCTCATTTGATCCTCACAACAACCCTGGGAAGGAAATACTACTGTTATCCCCATTTTATTTTTGAGGAAACTGAGTTTGCCCAACACTTTGTGAGCCCTTTGGGGATTTTCTTGGCAGAGATACTGAATGGTTCACCATTTTCTTCCCCAGTTCACTTTTTAGAGGAGGAAACTAAGGTAAACAGGTGAAGTGACCTTTCCAGAGTCAAACAGCTTTAATTGTCTGAGGCTGGATTTGAACTCAAATCTTCATGACTCCAGGTCTGCACTCTGACGACCCCTGGCTGTACTTTGGAAAGTCACAAAGCAGACTTTGATTTCTTCTCTTCCCCTGAAGCAGCTATGGTGGCTATGAACACATGTGATAGCTGCCACCTTTAAAATATTCTGCTTGCATTTATCCCATGACAAACCCCTTCCTGTCCATTTGCAGAAGGGCTGCCATTATCCAAACCAAGCAAATAGAAAACCCATCACAGAGAAAGACTGGGGGACGGTTTGAGGCAACAAGGGATCCATGGCGGCAAAGGAAACAATCCCAAGAATTCTAAGGGCTGCCACATCCGCTTAGAAAGAACAGCTCATGGTCCCTGTTTTGTGTGCTAACTATCTAAATAAATCATAAGACCCAACCCTCCTAGCAGATCCCTCCACACTGAAGAGACGCCCTGTGGTGGTAGCAGGAGCCAAGGAGGCTGGGGGTTGGGAGGGGTCGAAAGGGGGGGATGCTGGGAGCAGAGAGCAGGAGGGGATGGGAGTGCAGAGAACAAGGGGAGGAAGAGAGGGAGAGAAATAGCTGGGGAGAGGAGAGGGAGAATGGGGAAAGGATCAGCCAGAGGAGGGGAGAAAGCCAGTATCCCACAGAGAGTGTGTACATGTCAGGGAACCTAGAGGAGGGGATTGTATACCCTTCATTCCAGGCTTCACTTCAGTCTTTGGGAGTGGGGAAACACACACACACACACACACACACACACACACACACACATCTTTTTCTTCTTTTTGTTCCTAAATGACCATGCTTGGGAATATTTTTTTCCAAACATCCAAACCACCGAGATGGCCTGTACCTCTGTCCCTAGCCCCCATGACCCTCCTGGACTCTACTTCTGTATCATCACCTGCTTGTTGGGAAAACATCCCGACCTCAGCTCCCCTTGGCCAAGCTTAAGCTCCATCTGCCCAAAGCAGAATTATTTAGCATCTCCTCCAAACTGATCCCTTCTTCAACTTGTCTGTTTCTGTTGTTCTCTATAGGGGTTAACACCAGCATCCGTATCAGAGGGTTTTGTATAGAGAATCCTACCCCTTCTGTGCTGTTTGGTCATTTTTCAGTCATGTCCGACTCTTTGTACGAAGAATGTGGCCCCATTTGAAGTTTTCTTGGTAGGGATACTTTTTGCCATTTGCTTTTTAGGTCCTTTTTACAGATGAGGAAACTGAGGCAAACAAGTATAAGTGACTTGTGCAAGGTCACACAGCTAGTGAATGAGGCTGAATTTGAACTCAGGTCTTCCTGACTCCAGTCTCAGTCACTCTACCCACAGCACCACTCAACTGCCCCTACGGAGATGAACTGTATAAATACAGCTGTTCTCATCCCTCAGTAATCCAGGGTCACAGCCCTGATCCCTCCCCGTCCCAGTCCCTATAGCCCACACCCCATTAGTTGCTCAGTCCTGTCAGTGTGGCCTCTTGACCTCCCCCCTTGCTCTCCATCCCTCTAAGTCAGAGAATCTCAGGGGGAGAAAAGGCCCACGGAGCTGTCCTGCCCAGAGTGGCACAGTGGTTGGCACACAGTAGGCACTTAATGAATGTGTATTGACTGAAAAGAGGTGGTTTAGCACAGCAGTCAGAGTGCTGGGCTGGGATCTGAGGTCACTTCTGATACTCACTAGCAGTGTGATCCTGGTCAATTCATTCACCCTCTTTGAGCCTCAGTTTACTGACCTGTGAGGTGGAGACAATGGCAGCCTCTTTCCAGGGCTACAGGGAGGCTAGCAGGAGGTCTGATCAGGTAAGCTGCTCTGTGAGATTGAAGCACCTAGGAGCAAGTGATGAGAATCTCTTTGACCACATTGCATACAAGGGGCCAAGCAGTCCCCCCATGAAAACTTTGGCTGGACACCCTCCTGCCCTGGGGGGCTGCTGCCCAGTCCCCATGAGGATAGCTCTGATGGCTCAGCAGCTTGTCCTGCCGCCGAGCCCACTCCACCTTGATATGTCTTTTCTCACCTGCCCTCTGGGGCCTCATGCCCCCTCCCCCAGACTCTTGTAAAAGCCTGCCCACTAATGTCCGTGCCTCCAGATTCTCTCCTCCCTGACCTGTCCCACCATGGTGGTGTCCAACACACTGTCCTAAGGCCCAGGTCTGAAATTGCAGGGGTTCCCTGCCACCTGAAGACTTAAAAGTAAGTGAATGAACCTTCCCCATTTGGCTCCCCCTTTCCTGTGCAGGTTTATTTTACATTGCATCCCCTTGCTTGCATCTGGCCTCCTGGCCTTCTCCCCAGGAGGCGCTGCCATTGTTCCCAGCATCTGCCTAGCCTGGACCCAGCTGCCTGCTTGCCCCCTTCCCGCAGGAGCTTCCTTCGGGCCTCAGCTGATGCCCCACCTGCTGCGAGAATCCCTTCCCCAATTCCCTTAACCTGGTGCCTCCACTGTCGCTGACTTTAACTTAGCCAGTCTGTGTAGCGTGTATATAGTTGTCTTCCCTATTGGGCTGTGAACTCCTTGACAACAGGTGCTTAGCCCAGAACCTGGCATAGAGTTGGTGCTTAATAAATGCTTCACCAACCTCTGGGGACCCTTCCCCAGCTTCCCCTTTGCTAGTGCTCCCTTCCTCAAATTCTCCTTCAGAAAAGCTCTGACCTCTTCTTGCCATCAGTCCTCAGGGCCTCCCACCCTGCCAAGCCCAGTAGACTTTCTTCCCTCAGCAGAACATAATCTCCCTGAGGACAGGGACTGGCTTTGTTCTTGTCTTGGGTTTCCCAGCCAGGGATCCAGAGCACCGTCTTCTGAAATGTTTTCTAAGTTGAAGCAAATTGAATTAATGATATTTAAAAGCAATATTAAGCTGGTTTTCAACCAGGCCTGGGTCCTTTGAGGTCATTAATCAATTAGTAAATGTCTATTAAGAGCCAGACCCTATGCTAGGGTTACAAAAGGAGCCAAAAGAAAAGACTGGTCCTCAAAGGGCTTACAATCTAATCAAATATGGACAAAGCAAGCCACATACGAGGGACACATAGGAAATATTGAACAGAGGGAAGGCCCTGGGGCTAAGGAGGCTTCCTGTAGGAGGGGGGACTTAAAGGAAGCCAGGGAGGTCAGTAGTGAGGGTAGAGGAGGGAGAACATTCCAGGCATGGGGGACATTGCCAGAGAAAATGCCCGAGGTGGAGGGATGGAGGGTCTTGTTTGTGGAACAGCCAGGAAGCAGGGGTCACTGGGCTGCAGAGTATGTGTAGGAGCCTACAGTATAAGAAGTCTGAAAAGGGAGGAGGGGGCCAGATTAGGAAGGGCTTTGAAAGTCAAACAGCATTCTGTATTTGTACCTGGAGAGGATCGATAGTCACTGGAGCTAGCTCCAGTCAGGACAATCACTCCAGAGGCTGAATGGAGGATGGATTGGAGTGGGGAGGGCCTTAAGGCAGGCAGACCCCACAAGCTCCAGCAGCTATTGCCATGGTCCAGGAGTGAGGTGATGAGGGTCTGCACCAGGGTGGGGGTAGGGTCAGAGGACAAAAGGGGGCATATTGGAGAGATGGTGCAGGGGCACCATATTAGAATGGGGGTGAGAGCCAGTGAGGAGCCCAGGCTGACCGTAGGTTGGGAGCCTGAGGCCTTGGGAGGCCCTGGGAGGTCTGGGGGGCCCTCTACAGTAATGGGGAAGGTAGGAGGGAGTTAGGGGCAAAGATCATGAGGTCATTAAACTTTGTCCTCTGGCACAGCAATGTGGCCCCTTTGCCAGGGGACTCTTGAGGAGTTAATATTTAGAGAGGGCGTTTGCTGATAAGACACTATTCCTTGATCAATATTTTGAAAAAGAAAACAGTGACAGCAATACTTGTAAGATGAGCCCCCCACCAGCAGCCTTTCATTGCTGCTGAATGCTGAACTTGCTCCAGGTGAATTCAGTCCAATCCAACCCCATGTACCAGGCACTGTGCTCAGCCAGAGCTCAAACGAGATGGCCCAGGGAAAGCCCCCCTAGCAATCAGTTCTATCAGTTTCTGGTCATCCAGAGGCAATAACAAAACCATCCTTGCTTCATTATGCTGGGGGGGAATGACAGGCGTGTAGATAAATAAATACAAAATTTGGGCTAGAGTTGGGGGGAGGAGCCAACTTGAAGGACTATAATAATTGCTGGTGTTTACAGAGCACTTTAAGATTCACAAAACACTTTACCTGTTATTTCATTTGCTACTCACAACTATGAGGTATTATCCCCATTTGACAGATTAGGAAACTGAGGCTGACAGAGGGTAAGGATTTCATAGCTTGTAAGTGTCTGAGGCAGGATTCAAACTCAAGCCTTCCTAACTGCCAGTCCTGTGCTCTACCCAGGCCATCGCCCAGCTGCTTCAGCAATCGGGAAGGGCTTGGAGCCAAGCTCACTGAAGCTGAGGTCTGAAGAGAGCTAGGATCTCCAAAAGGCAGAGAGAGGTGAGGAGAGGGGCTATTCAGCCTTACACCTGAAGACCCCCGCTCAGCTGAGAACATGCAGGAAACTGGCAGAGGGACCTCCAAGCATTCTTAACCTGGGGTCACTGATTTCATTTAGCTTTTTTGTTTAATATTGTGGCTCCTGGAGTTCAATATAATTGATTTCCCATATCATCCACAGCCTTTCATTTTGTACATTGAAACACATGACTCTGAGGAGGGCTCCCCTTGTTTCCCAAGCCTGCAAAGGAGGTGCATCCTGGGCTCAAGAAAGGCACAGAACTGGGCTCCCACCTGAGGCTTAGGATCAAAGCTCCCCTACCCAGGGGCTCCAGCAGCTGGAGGCCATTCCCTGATAGCTCCAGAAGCCTGGGGAATATTTACTTAGAAATTACCTTTCTGATGGAAACACATCTTTCTCCACCCAACGACTCACTTCTTCAGAACGCCAGGGAGAGCTGTTCTGGTTCTTTTGGGACCATCCTAGCTCTGGTGGCAGACCTCATTAATCAGGGACCTAGGAATAGCTCCAGATTCCTTCTTTAGGCCTGAATAGCTCAGAGATGGGGATCTTTCCCCCTCTGTAAAGTTAAGCGTATTGTTAATATTTCAGAACAAGGATGGATTGAAATTCTAGATAGGAAAAAATGTTCAATGATGGAAAAGTTGTGTGTGTGTGTGTGTGTGTGTGTGTGTATGAGAGAGAGAGAGAGAGAGAGAGAGAGAGAGAGAGAGAGAGAGAGACAGGCCCTTTTAAAATTTTATTTAGTTAATTTTTAATTTGTGGAATAAAAGACGCATTTACATAACATAGAATAATTTTAAAAGTCATATTGATGGGGCCAAAGGAGAGAAAAGACTCTGAAGGGGTGACCTACCTGGAGGAGGTGAGCCCCACTTCTGATCCACCCAGGAGGTACCCTCATTGTGTCCTCATAGGGTCAGGCCCTAAAGACTGAGTCATTAGCCTTTAATCTGTTTCAGAAGGGTGGAAAACGCAGCCACCATACCCATTTTCTACCTGGTTGGAGGTAGGCCCTGGGCTTGGGACTTGGCTTTAGGAAAAGACACAGGATTCTAATGAGGGTCCAAGGTGTGTGAGCCTGGAAGGGCCCTCTCTCATCCTCCTCTCTCGACTTATCTTTCCTCATCTATCCAACAGAGATAAGATGGAACATCTGCCTGACTTATCTCACAGAGTGATTGTAAAGGAGGCATTTTGTAAATTTCCCCAAGCAAGTGAATGCTGGAGGAGCTCTGGAGCTGGAGCCTTGGAGTCAAGCCTGGACCTGCCCAAGAAGCCCTCTGCAAGCCTCTGACCAAGTAAGTGGGCATCCAGCCTTGGCGTGAAGACCCCCAGGGAGAAGGAGGCTGCCCGCTTCCTCCTGGAGTAGCCCTCTCCACTTGGGGACAGCCCTCCTTGTTGACATCCAGCCTACACTGACCTCCCTGCACCATTTGCTATCACTCCTGTTCTCTGGGGCCAAAGAACAACTCTGGGCCTTTGTCTATGTGACAGCCCTTCAAATATTTGAAGACACTTATGTTCCCCAGAGACTTCTCTTCCCTGAGCCCAACACTCTCACTTCAACTGATCTTCAAATAACCGGACCCTCAGCATTGTGACTATCCTCCTCTGAATACCTGCCTGCTAATGAGTGGTTTTCAGCTGTGGTACCTGGAACTGAACACAGTCCTAGAGAAGTCTGACCAGGGCCATGCATAGTGGCCCTGTATCTGAAAGCCTGGATTCTCCAGAGACTCCCATTCACTTTTCTGGCTGCCTTATCTTACTGTGGACTCATAGTGAGTTTGCAATGCACTCTACCCCTTCTCTACCCCCAACAGATCCTTTTCAGAATCCCTGCCCTCTACCCATTCCCCTTCCACCTTGTCCTTGTGAAATTGATTTTTTGTACCCAAGTGAAAGACTTTACATTTGCCTCCACTGGATTTCATCTTAGTAGATCCAAAGTCTGGCAAGGTCCTTTTACCAGCAAGAATGTCAGCTTACTATCAGTGACCTTTCCAGCTTGTTATCTCTAAGTCACCAATAAATGTGTTAAAGAGGCCCACGTCCAGATCCTGGGGGCCATATCTCCATTAGATACAAAACCATTAGCAACCTCTCTAGCCAGCTGAGCTGGTCCAACTCTGACTGCTGGGGCTATTGGGGGGTAGTCCTTATCTCCCCATCTTCTCCAGCAGAAGAACACTTGATCCAAGGCTCTGCCAAAAGCCGGCTCAGCTCTCTCTACGACACCCCTCTCACCGACTCTGGGCTTAGTAAGACAAAGGCAATGAGGCCACCCTGGTATGGCTTATTCCTGACAAAGCCAGGCTGGCTCCCTCTAATGCCAGTCTCCCTTTCTTGATGTCAACCATTTCTTTTAACAACCTGGTCTAGAACTTTCCCAGAAACTGAAGTCAAGGGCACTAATCTATAATTCTTTGTTCTTTTTCCCTCTTTGAAATCAGGGCAAGTTTTGTCCTTCTCAGGCCTTGTGGTACCTCTGCCATTGTCCACGAGCCATCCCAGGTGCCAGTCCTCTCAGGACCCCCAGACGTGGCTCATCTGGGCCAAGGGACGTGAATTCCACCCCCTTATTTTACAGAATAGGAAACTGAAGCTGAGGGAATTGCCCAAGGGGTGAGTTTCCGCTGTAGAGTCTGAACACCGTTCCTATGACCTCTGATGACCCCTGACTTTGTGCCTTAACCACTAGCTTCTCCTCTGTACAATGGGTATCTTGTTATTTCAGATAGCAGGAGCTGGCATTGATGTTTCTAACCTGCTTCTTGGGCTCTATCTCATTGGATCATCAGGACTTTCTTCAGATAAAGAGGGATAGGAAAGGCATATGTGAATAAAACGGATGAATAATGGAGATGGGCAGCACAGGGAAAACCAAGGGAAAGGGAGTTCCAAAGTGATGCTGAATTCTGGGTTTCAAAGTGGCCTGAGAATGGATGAGAGTCTGCCTTGGTCTGCAATGATGACAGGGAGACTGCATGCAAATGACATGGAAGTGACACTGTCCTTTAGCTTCATGTGGCTGAATTTGACATGTAAAGAAATTCCAATAAAGCCTCTGGAAGGAAGTTTGTCCTGTCTCAGAACAGCTTTTAGAGACTGGGAAAGCAAACCTCTCAGGATAATAGATTTCAAGCTGCAAAGGAGTAGTTCAACTCCCTCCTTTTGAGAAGGAGAAACTGAGGCCCAGAGAAGGCCACGCCTGTCATGGAGGTAGTAGGTGGTAAGTGGCAGGGTCAAGCTTGGGACCTGGTACTTCAGCTCCATGCACTCTGCTCTGCCCAGTGACAATGCTGTGGTCATCTCTGGAAGCTGGTCCCGAGCTGTGGCTGTCTGGGCTCCCTCCCTGACCTTGCTTTTTCCCTTCCCAGTGATGTTGTTCAACTCAGGGTGGCAAAATGCCAAGGTGGCTAGTGCCCAGATCAAGAGCTGTCCTTGGCCAACGAGCAGCCACGCTGAGCCCTGGATGCCTCTGGCCCTCTCCCCTCCTTCTGGAAGTGATGGAGAAGCACGCCCCTCCACCCCCCCACCCCCCCACACGTCACCTCATAATCATCAGCTAAACAAAACCGTTTGGAAGTGGGGATTGATTTGAGCTAGTCCATAGCATTAATTGAGTGTCTACTCTGTGGTAGGCAGAAAGTGACAAGAAAGAGGGAAAGACACAAAGGAAGCAGACGATTTGGTCTCTGGTGGGAAGACTTAGAAACACTAGCCAAGAAACAGGCTGAGCTAGGGCTAATGGATCAATGAGTGGGAAGCATGCTGGATTTGGACGACCTGTGTTCACATCCTGTGTAACTAATAAACGTTTATTGATTGATTACCTGTGTGACCTTGGGGAGAGCCACTTCACCCTCCGGGTGTCATCCTGTTCCTATACAAAATGAGGGGATGGCCTCTAAGGTCCTAACTCTGGGGTCCTGATATCCCATGATCCTCCTCTGATATCTTCTCATGGCATGGAGGGCCTCCAGTTCTCAGAACCAAGATGCGGACTAGAATGTGGTTGAACAAAAGGCTGGGAAGATCCAACGTATTAACAAGTAAGGAAATCCTCCCGTCCCTGGAAGGCTTTCCTCAGCTGCCACTGCTTCCACAGCTTCCACAAGGGCTTTTCTGATTCCTCCTAGCTGACAATGTGCTCTGCTTCCCCGGCATTCCGAGAACCCTGGGTCCCTCTCATACCCTACCCTGTACCGCTCACCCGTGTAGGTGTCAGACCCTCTGGTAGAATGCAAGCTTCATGCAGGCAGGAGCCTTAGTTTTCCACTGTGCCCTCCCTGCTTGGCACTGCGCCTTGCACCACTTAAGAAACACACTCCGGTGGCTAATATGGACACTTGTTTTGTATGACTTCGTGTGCACAGGAAGCAGCATCACCATGCATGCCTTCCCAATGAGTGAGAAGGGAGAGAATTTGAAACTCAAAAGTTGTATAAAAAAAGAATGTTCAAAATAAATGAATAAACGATGTTTAAAAGCAGCCCGCGCAGAAGGAATGAACTTTGCATCAATAAAACAAAACTGAAGTCAGCTGCCTGAGTCTGCGCCCAATCCCCCTCCCCCCACCCCACTCCCATGCTCCATTCTGCCCAGGGCCCTCATGAGGCAGGGCAGTGAGAGGAGATAAAAGTGGGGAACCCAGCAAGGGGCAGAATGAGCAACTCTACGAAGGAGCTTGGGGCGAGCCTCCAGGCAGTAGAGAGTCACAATGGTTAGTGATCCAGGAGTGCCGGGATCAGAGCTGGGCTTGAGGAAGTCTAAAGGCTGGGAGTGCTCAGGCTGAGGCTGGAGGAGAGACAGATGGGAGAAGAGCCAGAAGCTCCTCTCAACAGTCCAGGCAGGAGGTTCTAAGGGTGAGTCAAGAGGGAGGAAGAGAAGGGTGACTCAGGTGTCTGGAACGAGGATGAACAGAACTGGAGAAATGGGAAAGAGAGAATGTGGCCGTAGATTTGCCACCACAAGGGACGTTGGAGTCCAGCCCCCTCATTTTTACAGATGAGGAAACTGAGTCACAAAGCAGTAAAAAGATTTGTCCAGTACCTCAGGCTGTCTCCCTGATGTCACATCCTATGTCCTACCCACTTAACCACATTGCCTTTCTGAGAAGTTAGGAGGCAGAGCTGAATTGGGGGGGTTTGTGGGGAGGAAGAATGTTGGTTTTTATTTTTGCAAGAAAGAAGGAAGATGATGAGCTCAGCTTTAGAAGTCGAATTTGAGGCCGTGGCTACAGTCCAGGTAGAAATGCCTCCGAGCCTATTGGAAATGATGATTGGGAAAGCTGCCAAGGTTAGAGAGGCATAAACCATACAAAGTACAGGAGGAGAGATGAGACTGGCCCAGAAGTGCCCAAGAAAGTCTAGCTCATTCATTTGGGGGCTGGGGCACACCTACAGAGAAGCCAGAAGATGCCAGACGAGAAGATGAGACCACTGAGATGCCCTAGAAAGACAAGGTCATTGTAGGGCATGGGCAGGTCTTTAGGGACCATCTGACCTAACTCCATCACTTTACAGACTGAGAAACTTAGCTCCAGAGAGATTGTAAGATCATTGTTTCAGAGGGAGAAAAAAACCTGAGAGGTCAGTTAGTCCACCCCCATGGAGAGGGAAACTGAGGCCAAGAGATCTGGAGTGACTGGCCCAAGGCAGTGGTCAGGATTTCAGCCCTGGCCCTCTGAGCCAGGTGGGACACTCTGGACCCACAGTGAGGCTGAAAAGAGATTCCTTGGGCATGGCCACTTTTTTTTTTTTAATGTCTCATTCTGCATTTTATTTTATTTTTTTTTAAACAAATGCTTTATTAACTTCTGTTTTACATCATTCATTTCCGCCAGATTTTGAGTTACAATCATTTTCCCCCCATTATTCCCCTACCCAACCTCCCAGAATAGTAGTCCCACAAGATATCGCTTCCTCCAATCTGCTCTCTCCCATACCTTCTCCCCTACCCCCATCGACTTTTCCATTAGAGGAAGGTGAATCTTTGTGTCCCAATGCCTGCACATCTTATCTCCCAATTACAGGCAAAAGAGTATTAATAATAGTATTTATATATATTTGAAACATTTAATGTTAATACCTCGAATTTCAGATCCATTTCCTCCCTCCCTTGTTACCCATTCCCTCTTGGGAGATAAGTGATTCAGTATATGTTGTACATGTCTAGCTATGCAAAACATTATCATAGTAGATATATTGTACAAGGCTGCTTATAATTTCCTCCCACTCATCCCACCCCCAACCTGGTCCATTCCCTACATGATCCTGTCCCTCTTCTATAGTGGGTACTTCCAACCTCCCCTCCCCCCAAGGATGCCCTCCCATCCATCATCCCTCCTCTCATTCCCCTTCCCCCTATCCTGCTGCAGGTTGAGATATCCCATTTAGTATGTATGTCATTTTCTCCCTGAACCAAATTCAATGTGAATGTGGTTTTGCCTTTTTAGCCTTCCTTATTCTCCCCTTCCTTTGCAACCACTTCCCCTGGCTTCTTCTACATGGGATAGTTTACCCCACCCTGTCTCTCCTCATCTCCTCCTGCCACTCTCCTCTCCCACCTCATACTTTCATCCCTTGAGTATTCTCCCTTCCCAACAAATTCAACCTATGCCCTCTATCCATATATAACTGTAACCATATACACACACATTCACATATGTATTCAGATGACCACACCCCCTTCTTCCATTATTTTCATAGTGAGAAAGATATCATCAGTCACAGTTATTGCTTTTCCATATAGGGATGTAAATAGTTCAACTTTGATAAGTTCCCCTTGATCTCTCTTCCCCGATTACCTTCTCAGGCATCTCTTCCTTCCTGTGTCTGGATGTCAAATTTTCTATTCAATTCTGGTTTTTTCCTCAAGAATGCTTGAAAGTCCTCTATTCCACTGAATGACCATATTTTTCCCTGAAACAAAATACTCAGTTTTGATGGGTAGGTGACCCTTGGGTTCATTCCCAGTTCTTTTGCCCTCTGGAATATCATATTCCATGCCCTTCGATCCCTCAGTGTAGAAGCTGCCAGGTCCTGGGCTATTCTGATTGTGTTTCCACAATATTAAAATTGTTTCTTCCTGGCTGCTTGGAGTATTTTCTCCTTGATCTGGGGATTCTGGAACCTGGCTATAATATTTCTGGGAGTTTTCTTTTTGGGATCTTTTTCAGGAGGTGATAGGTGGATACTTTCAACCTCTATTTTGACCTCTAGATCTAAAACATCAGGGCAGTTTTCCTTCAGAATTTCTTGAAGGTTCTTTCCTTGATCATAGCTTTCAGGTAGTCCAATAATTTTTAAATTGTCTCTCCTGGATCTATTCTCCAGTTCAGTGGTTTTTCTCATGAGATATTTCACATTGCCTTCTAATATTTTGTTTGTTTGGATCTGCTTAACAGCATCTTGAGTTCTCATAAAGTCACTAGCTTCCATTTGCTCCAGTCTAACTCTGAAGGAATGAATCTCCTCAATGAACTTTTGAGATTCTTTTTCCAGCTGGCAAATTCGACTTTTTAAGGCATTCTTCTCCTCATTGCCCTTTTGGGCCTCCTTTGCCATTTGAGTTAGTCTATTTTTTAAGGTGTTGTTTTCCCCAGTCAGGCTGTTGACCCTCATTTCATACTTTTCCTGCATCCTTCTCATTTCTCTTTCCAATTTTTCCTCCACTTCTCTTATTTGATTTTTAAAGTCCTTCTTAAGGTTCTCTATGTCCTGCAGCCTGCTCATGTTTTCCCCTGGGGCTTTTGGAGCAGGACTTCTGACCTCACAGTCCTTTTCCCGCTCTATGCCCCCAAAAGAGGAGTCTAGGGTTGCATTTTTCTGTTTCCTTTGCCTTGGCATGTTGCCACTTAATTGCTTGACTTTTGGGCTTGTTGCCACACTATGGCTTTAAGGCCAGATAGAGGAATTTTCGTCCTGAATGTGTGGGGGGCAACTTCCGTTTCTGGCAAGCTGTAAACCCACCCACAACTTCCACCCTAGATCACAATCCAGATCCAGGGAGGTTAAAGCAAGAGCGATTACCCCCCAAGACTGATCGCTGGATCTCCCCACGATTTGTAGGCTGGGAGCCGGAGCTGCCTCTGAAAACTACAAAATGGGGTGTCTCCTCAGCTGCTTCTAGCCCCCAGGGGAGGGAGCTGATGCATTCCCCAAATACAGGTCCCAAAGTCCATAGGACACCAACCTCTTACTTTGTCCTAGGCATGTCTATGTTGATAATTCTGGAGTCGCCACAGCTCCTGGTGTTCTGGGGTTCCTCCAGCCGGCTGCTGGCCCTGCTGCCCTGGGGCTAAAAAAAAAACCTCGGCTCATGGGGACCTGGGCTAGGCTCGGCTCCTGCGTTCTGCGCTGTGCGCTGCCAGGTCCCAGACCACTGCGCTGGTCCTTCCTGCAGGGCTGCTGGGCTGTCCTCAGCGGGAGGTTAGCTTCTCTGTGTCGTTCTGTGGGTGCTGGGGCTCCAGAAGTTGTTCAGAGTCCTCTTTTACATAGTTTGGGGGGAATCTGGGGGCAGAGAGGCTTGGAGGAGCTGTTTCTACTCAGCCATCTTGGCTCCGCCCCGGGCATGGCCACTTTTAAGGGAAGGGAGGAGAAAGAGAGGCCAGAGAAGGAGCCTTCAGAAAGGAGGGATCAAGCAGGTGAGAACTCTGCCATATAATTCAAAAGACCCAGAATGTTCTCTGGAGAAAGCGGTGGACCCTGTGAGAGGGCATAGAAGTCACAGAGAATGAAGACTGAGAAGATGTTATTGGTGAACATTCGAGATGCTTGTTTCACTTGAGCTGCAGGGTCCAAAGCCAGAACACAAGTAGTTAAGGGGAAATGCAGCAGCCAGAAGGGGAAGCAGAAAGCCTTTCCCTTCTTTGCAGGGGTGGGAGACAAGGGGTGGGGGGAGATGGTGAGAATACTGTCAGTCTCCGTTGGTGGCTTCTAATGGACTGCTTTTCCCTTTCAAAGTGAAGAAATTTATAAAGAATTTCTCACATATATGTATATATAGACATATATTGTGTATCTCTAATATATAGATACACATATATACATGCGGATGTATGGTGTATATAAATAAAATACATGCACCTTTATACATATATGTGTGCATGTATGCATACATCTGCATAACTGTATTGTATGTATATGACGCAGTGAGGGGACTGTGGCTGGAGTGCTGGTCTTGCAGGCAGGAAGACCTGAACTCAGATCTGCTCTCAGACACTGGCTGTGTGACCCTGGGTAAGTCACTTAGCCTCTGTTCGCTTTATTCCACTGAAGAGGGGAATGGCAAACCACCCCAGCATCCTTGCCAAGAAAACTGCATTGATAGTATTGGCTTGCTATAATTCACAGGGTTACAAAGAGTCAGATACTATTGAACAACAATTCTATGTATGTATATGTGTATATATATTTTTAAAAGGTCATGTAAAAATAAAAGACGTCCATTATTTTCCCTTGAAAGAAATGGAAGCTACAGGGAACTGAAAAGCCTGGCAGGAAAAGGAAGGGAAGAAATTGGACACTAGCTAGTGAGTGCTGCCCCAGGTCCAAGGGAAGGGGCTGTTTAGTTTGGGTTTTCTTGACTTTAGAATGGGGAAACCAGGGATACCCTGGCAGTGCTTAAGGGAGAAGGGAGATTGGATCATTGGGGGAATGAGGTTATAAATGGCCCGTGGAGTTCATAGAGTCCAGTAGTTTTATGGGTAAAGACACTGAGCCTTAGAAAGGTGAGTCAGAGGGCCCAAACCCAGACATCAAATTAGTGATGGGAGGGAGGCAGCCTCAATCTCCCTGGAGGCATCAAGTAAAGACAAATGACCGCTTGGTGAGATGCCAAGGGGGATGCTCCTTCAGATACAGGTTGGACTAGCTAGGGTATGAGGTCCTGTCCCTCTCTGTGAATCTTTGGTTCTGGGTTCCGGATTTGAGCTTGCAAAGCAATGTAGCTAAGCTGCAGCAGCCTCCCTGGAAAAAACAGCGAGGAGTCAGGGGAAGGAGAGAAAGGAATGGAAAAAATGGGGCAGGGGAGGCGAAAACAAGGAAAGATGAGGATTGTTGTTCAGTCATTCTAAAGTCACTTCTGATGCTTTGTGACCATTGGGGGTTTTCTTGGTAAAGACACTGGAGTGGTTTCCTTCTCCAGCTCATTTGACAGATGAGGAAACTGAGGCTAATAAGGTGAAGTGACTTGCCCAGGGTCAAGCTAGTAAGTGTCAGAGGCCACTCAGATGAGTGGGAAATGAATCTCCCTGATTCCAAGTCAAATGCTCTCTCCACTGCACCACCTAGCTGCCCCATTAACCCCCCCTCCACATACATATGTGTGTATACATACACAGACATAAGTATACATGTGCATACATACACACATCCCCAGCATAGTGCCTGGCACATAGTAGGTGTTTAATAAATGTTTACTGACTGATTGATGCACATCCATAGATGTAATTTTTTAAAAATGGTATCAACTCTTTTTGTTGTTCATAATGAGAATATCAAGATGGAGGTTTCTTGAGTTCAATTCCTTGAGTAACATGTCTATTCATTGGCCATTGGCTGAGGATCTCACACCTAGGTGACTGGCAGCTGTAGCAGCAAGCACCCCAACATCCCCAGGGTAGCTGCCAGTACAGGTTCTTAGATCTGCTTTTGTAAAGGAAAGCAACTCAAAATCAGTTAACAAGCTTACTTTAATCAAACAAACATATATTACCTAGCTCAGGGGGAAAAGGTCAGCACCCCGAACTTCAGAGTATACAGACAGATCAAACAGACAGGCTTCCAAACTGTCCAACCATTATATCAATACCAAATCACAGTAACCAGAGAGGGAAGCACCAACATCTGGGTTTTCAAAGCTGGGGGGCTCTCAATGGCCGGCCAGAGTCTCATCTGGTCAAATCACACAACACTTCTCAAAGTGAGCCCCAAAGCAAAGGCTCAAATCAGGGATTATATAGTCTTCTCCTGGCTCAGAGAATGTAATCACCCTCTTGACCCACTGCCCAATCACACAGCATCAAGGTGTGGTCATTCCTGAAAACCAAGCCTCCTGCCACAGGCTCCATGTGACCACATTCAGTCTATTGGGGGCAGAGTATATTTTCAAATTAAAGAAGGTTCTCAGAGTCACTTAAGCCAATCGAAGGGCCTAGGGGCAGGAAAGATCTTCAAATCTGCATTTCCATTACAGCAGCAGACTGAAGTTTGTCTTGAAGATTGTCTAAAGAATGTGAGATTGTGGGGCAGCTAGGTGGCAGTGAATAGAGCACTGGCCCTGGAGTCAGAAGGATCTAAGTTCAAATCTGGCCTCAGACACTTGACACACTTACTAGCTGTGTGACCTCGGGCAATTCACTTAAACCCCAATTGCCCTGCCTTCCCCCCTCCAAAAAGAAAAAAAAAAGAATGTGAGATTGTTAGGGATGTAGGCATGGAGTAGAAGAACTTCGGATGCTGTCTAGTACAACTTTCTCATTTTAATCAATAAATATTAAGTGGTGTGCCAGGTGCTGTGCTAAGTGCTGGGGGTATGAAAAGAGGCAGAAGACAGTCTTTGCCCTCAAGAAGCTTATGATCTAATTTTAGAGGTGAAGAAGTTGAGGCCCAGAAATCTTGGGTGAGCTACAAGCACGGAATCCTAGGATTACGGGACTAGGGTCAGGCGCCATCTAGTCTGACCCCCTCATTTTAAGAGCAGGAAACAGGTTCAGAGAGGCTGAGACAAGCCCAAGACCTTGTAGGAAGAGGGTGAGTGAGATGCGCACTTTCCCCTACACTAGCACAGGCTGGCATCTGAAAGAACCGACAGTGTCCGCACTGGACGGAGGCCAGCTTGCATTTTACTTTGTTTCCTGGGTGGCCGCAATCAAAGAATTCATCATGGAATACCCAGGCTCCTGATGATGAAGCTCTTCAGACTTTGGCTAGCCTGGCACTGAGAAAGCAGACACAATCTGTCTCTGGGATTAGACTCAAAGTCTTTCTCCATCATCCAGTGAACATTTTCCTCTGAAAGATACAATAACAACGTCTGTAGTCTGCAGAAGAGTTTAGGTAAACAGGTGTTTGCCAGCACACCTGGCACATAATAACTGCTTAATAATGCTCAGTGATTGATGAGAGAATGTGTCCGAGGTAATGTGCCGCTGGTATGGCCCTCAGGGGTCCAAAATGACCCACATTCTAATAGGAAGCATCATTTTCACACACACCGAGGCCCAGGGAGGTGCCTGCCCTCTCTGCCTCCCAATTGAGGTTTCTTTCCCCCTTCTAGTTTTCCCTTAATGCTAGATGGCACAGTGAACAGAACATTGGGCATGGTGTCTGGAAGCCCCGAGTTCAAATCCTGCCTCAGATATCATGAAATGAGTTGATGATTGTAAAGCACTTAGCATAGTACCTACTACGTAGTAAATGCTAAGTAAGTGCTCATCATCATCATCATCCTCATCATTACTACTACTACTATTACTACTACCTCTAGTACAGCAGCTATATGACTTTGAGTCAGTCATTTCGCCACCTGTCTGGGCTTTAGTTTCCTCATGAGTAAAGTGAAGGGGTTAGATTCAGATGACGTCTAAGGTTCGTTCCAATTCTAAGTCTAAGATCCTATGGTTTTCTAGTGGGAGAATGGCTGTGAATGTGGGAATGAGGGCGGTTAAGGGCATATTCCTACACCCAGTGCCATTTGTCTGGGCACACACTCTTCCTTCCCAGAACGCTTGCCATTCCAGGGGGTATTCTAAGGTGACCTTCAGCCCTTAGAAAATGCCTCTTTTAGGCCGTGGGGTCCCAAGTCTATGGGGTGCTACTTAGCCCAAATGGTTCTGCCACCTGTCTGTGGTGTAAACCAGACAAATGGGAGTATCTGGGCTTGAGCAGAAGTGAGTCAGAAGAGTGTGTCATTTCAGTCCAGATTCAGCCCTCACGTGTTCATTGCCTTTGTCAAGTGGAGTTTGCAGGACGTGTTGAAAGCCACTGAACTCCAAATAAGACACACGGCAAGGTCACTGTTTATGGGTCACACACCCTGCAGATTTTGAAGGGCACCCTCTCCAGGTCATAATTACCATTTCCATCATAATCAGAACTTTTGTGAGGTGAGGATGGGCTCAGGTCTTTGTCTCCTTAAAACTCTAACCTTTAGCACTATCTCCTTTGGGGAGAGGGAGAAAGAGGAATGGGGGGGGGGGGAGGCAGAAAATGAAGAAAAAGCAGGAGGCCCCTCTTGGTTTGGACAATGGTGGGGGAGATCTAAAACTCAGAAAAGGAAAACCCAGGTCACCATGTTCCTCAACCTGTTTCCACACCTCCAGTGGTGACTGCCATTTTTAAGGAGAATTCTGCATTTGCAGGGGGTGCAGAGTAAGGGGTGGGGGGAGGGCAGTATGTGAATGAGAAGACTCTATTTCCAAAAAGCAGCATTTTCCCAGCTGTTGTTTCATTTACATCATTTTAATGCTCATCAAGGCAGATGATTTGAGGAAGGGAAATCTTGTTAGAGACTCACTCTGCTGAGGGCTTCCAGGTCTGGCTATTAACATTTTAGGGGTGGTGGGCAAAAGCCTACACTTTGAATTGATTAAGGAGGGCAGGGCTTTGTTCAGTCTTGTTATCAGCTTCCACAGATAAGACTTCTATATAAAATGTTGGCCTCTGTCCCATCAGGACTAGGGAAAACCAGCTACTGGGTCCAACTATTTTCAGAGGGAAGGAGGCAGCATCCAACTATATATATTAGGCAGTCCTAGAAAATGACAAAAAGTTTTTCAGTTCCATTAATTTTTAAGCAGAACACAGAGGACTGCTTCATTCTAATAATGACTTATTTGTCCTATTAAAGAGCGGCCATGTTTTGTCTGCCAAGCCAAAGTGGCACCTTTAAAAAGGGATTCCCTATTATGGCATCCAACCAAAAACAAAAAGCAGAGCCAAGCAGTGTTTGTTCTGGATTAAACTACTTCTTTCGGGGGCAAACCACTCCTCTTGCTGGAAAGAGTCAGGTCTGTTCTGGAGAAAGTTGTTTCTGTTTCTAATAAAGTTATTTCTGCCAGTATAGTTTAAGGGAAGAAAAGATTATCCTTCCATTCTATATAACTCCTCTCCAGCCCACCTCCTAGCACATTGTGGCCTCTTTCTTTAAAACAAACAAACAAAAAAAGCAAATTAATTTTATTGATATTTTATCACCTATATTTCCCAGTGAATCCTTCCATGGTCTGTAAAACCATTCTAACAAGAAAGTTAAGCAAACTTGAACAGACAGAAAAGTCAGACACTATATACAGTACTCTATAACCACTGCCACCCCCTTCCTCCCCTCCTTGTAAAGAAGAAGGGAGCTCTGCTTTCTCCTATGCCTTCGTTGGTATCCCTCTTTTCTTAATATTTTTGTACCCCATCCTTTCACCAGAGAATCCACTATCGTGCCTTCTTTAGGAGGCATAGACAGATAGACAAGATTACACACACACACACACACACACACACACACACACACACACACACACACGAGAGAGAGAGAGAGAGAGACAGAGAGAGACAGAGAGACAGAGAGAGAGAGAGACAGAGAGACAGAGAGAGAGAGTCAGAGAGACAGAGACAGAGAGGAGAGAGACACAGAGTGGGAGAGAGAGGAGAGAGAGACAGAGAGAGACAGAGAGAGCAAGGGAGGGAGAGAAGAAGGGGGAAGGAGGGAGGGAGGGAGAGAAAGGGGGAGAGAGAGAGAGAGACAGAGAGACAGAGACAGAGACAGAGACAGAGAGACAGAGACAGAGAGGAGAGAGACACACAGAGAGAGAGGGGGGAGAGAGAGACAGAGAGAGAGGAGACAGAGAGAGCAAGGGAGGGAGAGAAGAAGGGGGGAAGGGGGGAGAATGAGAGAGACAGACAGAGACAGAGAGACAGAGGGAGAGAGAGAGAGAGAGAGAGAGAGAGAGAGAGAGAGAGAGAGAGAGAGAGAGAGGAGAGATGACAAAAAGAACAGAAATCTATTTCTTCTGTTGAGACCCAAATCCTAAGGGCCTGGGAACCCCTCTTCCTCCTACTAGGAGGGTTCAATGGATAGAAGTGGACAAAGATGAGTGTGGAAGGATGCTTAGTTATATTGGGAAGGGAGAGATTCCTTTCAAGTGTTCAAAAGACTGCTGAGCTGTCTCCTCTGCAATGGAGATACATTTCCAGTGTTTTCCTCATCCCATCCCCCTCTGCTGCCTCTCCCCCCAAAAAGGAAGGCTCCCTCCTCCACATTCATTAACAACCCAACACCTCTGGTCCTCGAGTTGCTCCATTCCACTCGAGGAAAACAACCTTTGAAGAGATTATTAAGGTCAGAATAGACCCCATATGAATGCAAAACAACCTCAGCTCAGGGAGGTGGGCTTCAGACCGGGCTGGAGATCAGACCATTTCTTTTTTTTTTTTTTTAAAAGCAATTGGGGTTAAGTAACTTGCTCAAGGTTACACGGCTAGTCATTATTTATGTGTGGGTGCTCATTTTCTGAGGCCGGATCTGATCTCGGGTCATCCCAACTCCGAGGCCGGCGCTCTTACTCACTGCGCCACCTAGCCGCCCCTTGAGGGCAATTGGGGTTAAGTAACTTACCCAAGGTCACACGGCTAGGTTTTTGTTTGTGTGGATTAAGTGTCTGAGGCCGGCTCCGAACTCAGGTCCTTCTGACTCCAGGGCCGTCGCTCTATTCACTGCGACACATAGCCGCCCCCAGACCATTTCTAAGATTGCTTCCTGCTCAATTTCCTGGGAACTGACAGAGGCTCGTTGGCAGTTCTGCCTTCTCGTTGTATACCCAAGGACCTTTCTAAAGTACAGTTGCCTTTGCTGTGGAAACCCTTAGCAACTGACAATTTTCCCTGAGCTGCTCATCATTCCATTTACTGATTGGTTCCCCACACTTTAAGATAGGCCTATCCTCCATATGGCAGACTGATTGTTCCTAAAGCATGGGTCTGACTGTGTCATTCCCCTGTGGCTCCCTATTACCTTTAGGAAAAATGCAACCTGCTCTTGTGGGCATTTAAAGGTCCTTCATAATCTGGCCTCTACCTACTCAAGAAGTAGGAAGCTAATTGGGGGCCTGGAATCTTGTCTCCCCTGGACATTTCTGATTGTACGTTGCTAACTCGGTATGATTTTAGACAAATTCCTTCACTTCCCTTTGACTGAGATTCTCATCTGTAAGATGGGGTTGGACTAGATGGCCTGAGGTCCCTTCTGGCTCTAAACCCCATGAACTTATGACCTAATTATCCTTCCTTCCCCACATGATCAAACACATTCCCTCCAAACACATTCTATAGACCAGCCAGATGGGCCATCTTGCTGTTCTCTGGACTGACTTCCAGCCTTGCTGTTTATTGGACTCCCTGGCTTTCTTCCAGGCTCAGCCCTAGGGCTGTCTCCTTTATGAAGCTTGTCCTGACCCTCCCTACTCCCCCAATTGTTGGTGTTTCTCACCCACCATGTTCTGTCATTTAATTCATTCAATGTGCATTTATTAAGACCCAGCCATGGGCTAAATGCTGGGCATCCGAAGACCAAATAAAGAACCCTTGCTACCAATGAGCCTGCAAAATACAGGGGAAACATTTCTTTCTATTTCCCTATTTTGGCACATAGCATACTCTCCTAGTAGAAAGCAAGTTCTTTGAGGACAAAAGCTGCTTCAGCCCTGTCTGTCTGCCCAGTGCCCAGGACAAAACTTGGCACATGGTAAATACTTAAGTGATTGTTCATTTGAACATTCATTCCCCCTCAGGAGCTTCACCTTGATGCCCCCCCAGCAGGAGAGTCCTTTTCCCTTCTGAACCCTGGGGCACTTGGTCTGCACTTTTTCTGGAATCAATGAACATTGAAAAACATGTGTGTCAATCCCTGTGCTAAGACAGAGGTTCAAAAAAGGCGAATGACCATCTACTTCTTGCGTATCTTGGATGTGCCTATTTATTTAAATGTTGCCTTCCCCACCAGAATGTAACCTCCTGAGGCCAGGGGCTATTTCTACCTTTCTTTGGTTCCTCACACACAGTGAGGCTTCACACAGCCCAGAGACTAGGAGCTTAAAAAATATTTATTGTCTGACTGGCTGACTCAAAGGGCAGTTTCAGGCAGAGAGGGGAAGTTATTGAGACCTAGAGTGGAGTGATAGAGATGGTGTTGATCTTATTCCTGTTCTCTGAGGTAGAAAGCCCCTTATAGTATTTTCCTCTGCTTAGGATTATTATTTGGCTACCTGCCTCACCTTCATCTATTAGACTGGAAGATCTTGGAGAGCAGGGAATCAGGTTTTCTGATGACGTTAGCACCTACTAGAAATCGGGCTTGGGCAGTGAGTAAAATGAAACATTTCGGTCTTAGGCCAAAGGAGCAAATAAGGGTCAGAACAAAACTCTAAACAGAGCTCCACTTTGTTCTTCCTGCCCTTATTTCCCAATGAAAAAACAAAAAAACAACTAGCAATCAACTACCAAAAGCCAGGTGGGCCTCCAGGGCCCCAAATGACTAGACTTGTCAGAAAACCAGTGAAGAATCAGGCTGATTATATCTGAAATTCCCCCTCAGGCCAGTAGTTAATTCACTCTCAATGAGTATGGATTGCTTGGGGAGAGACCCCACCTGCCTCCTTCATGCCTGCCTGCCTGCCTCCTCCATGCTTGCCTGCCTCCTCCATGCCCACCTGCCTCCTCCATGCCCACCTGCCTCCTTCATGCCCGCCTGCCTCCTCCATGCCCGCCTGCCTCCTCCATGCCCACCTGCCTGCCTCCTCCATGCCTGCCTGCCTCCTCCATGCCCACCTGCCTACCTCCTCCATGCCTGCCTGCCTCCTCCATGCCCACCTGCCTCCTCCATGCCTTCCTGCCTCCTCCATGCCCACCTGCCTGCCTACCAGGGTTCTTTTTATGTCTCCTTTCATTAAGAGCTCTTTTGTTTATATTTTTTATAACTGTTTTTGAAACAGGTATTTGGTTGGTTATTGATTCCCTTCTTGAGAGGAATGCTTTTTTTGTGGATGCTATTTTAGAGCAAGCAACAAATGCCCTTGAATCCAATCCTACTACAAGGAGGCCATGAGACTTATAATCTCATTTCATTTGGGTTTTCTCCATGTAATATATTTTATAGATAACCATCATGCTATTAGAGCATATTACAATGATTTTTATAGCATTTTCTAACTGAAGACTTCTCTGGGAACAGGAATCAGGTAGTCACAGCTCAGCAACTCCCCTCCCTGGTACTTCTGTGGCATTGGCCTTTTGTTGGATTTTGGTTTGAGGTGATAGATTAGGGCTGGTGGAAAGAGAAGCTGGCCAGAAAACAAGAGTCCAGACCTGAATTCTAGACCATTGGCTCTTTGTTCTTCCTGTGGTTATGGACAGGTCTTTTCTCCTTGTCAATCTCATCTCTCAAGTGAGGACAGTGGGAAAGAAGGCCCTCTCCTCAAGCAAGGCTCCCTCCAGCTCTCAAATTCTATGACGGAAGTAGTGTGAGGAAGGAATGGGCTAGGACTGTCCATGCTGGCTTATTTTATTCTTTGGACCTACAGATTCAGGGAAGGGGGAGGCTGGAAAAATATTAAGAGAACCTGCAAAAATTTTAGTCACTGACCTCCTACTGGGATACAGGAGGACAGAGCCCCAGAATGTCAAAGCTGAAAGTCACCCCTGGAATCACTTAGCGCACTCTCCTTCTTTGACAGGTGTAAACTGAAGTCCAGAGACGGGAAATGAATGCCAGCTTAACTGTGGACCCCTTGAGACTGGGGGGCTTTCGTTGGTTTTGTCCTTGTACCCTTAGCTCCTTCCTGGCACAGACTAAGGGCCATTTAATACTTGCACGTTGGGACGGCTAGGTGGCGCAGTGAATAGAGCGCCGGCCCTGGAGTCAGAAGGACCTGAGTTCGGAGCCGGCCTCAGACACTTAATCCACACAAACAAAAACCTAGCCGTGTAACCTTGGGCAAGTTACTTAACCCCGATTGCCCTAAAGGGGCGGCTAGGTGGCGCAGTGAGTAAGAGCGCCGGCCTCGGAGTTGGGATGACCCGAGATCAGATCCGGCCTCAGAAAATGAGCACCCACGCATAAATAATGACTAGCCGTGTAACCTTGAGCAAGTTACTTAACCCCAATTGCTTTAAAAAAAAAAAAATACTTGCACGTTGACTCATCAAGCAGGGCTTGGAAGAGGTGGACCCTATTCCACCCCCTCCTTCCCTTAGTCCCTAGGCGATTAATAGCGACTCCATATGTATACAATCGGAATTTTCAGAATCAATGCTTTTCCTGCCCTCGCCTGCCGGTTGCAGAAACCCCTCACAAAATCTGTTCGGTATTTGTTGCAGGCATTTGTGGGGGAGACGAATGGAAAATGTTCGTGGGCTGAAGCCAAGGCTGTTCTGAAGGCCGCATTCATTGCAGCCTCGCTGGATTTGGGGGCTGCAAAGATGCTGAGCTCAGACCAGGAAAGAATCCCCACTACACTATAGACCACGAGGGGTCCTCCAGCCTTTGCTGAAGCTTTCAGACCTCCCTGGGCACAATGTTTTCCACTGAACCTAACCTGGACGTTTCGCCTTCCAATGGCTCCGAGTCCTGGGCCCTGGCCCAATCAGAAGACGTCGGATTTGGCTCCAGAGGCAGAAAGGACCTTACACAGTATCTTCCACTTAGAACTAGAAGAGGCCTAATGGTCGCTCAGTCCCACCTCATTTCAGAGAATAAGAACCAAACCTGGCCATTCTTGTCCACGATCACAGGGTAGCAAGGGTCAGGCAGGGCTGGGTTTTGGTTCCGTCCCCCCCCCCCCCCCCGCTCCCCAGCCCTTCCCCCCTCCCCCCACCCCCTCCAAAGCCACTGCTCTTTCCAAGGTACCAGACCATTTTGGTATCGGAGAAACTGCAGTCCAGAGAGAGGCAGAGAGTCGCCCGAGGGCGCCCGCTCCAGATAGCGCGGTGTGGCGGACACCCAGAAGCCTCCCACCGCGGGCCACTTCCAAGACCTCTTCCCGAAGAGGTTGGCTCTCAACTCGCTCTCCCTTCCAGGGCCCGGGCCTGGACGGCGGTTTGGACTCCTAGACCCGAGAAGAGAAACACGGTTTCCGATCATTTACCCCCGCCCCCGGGAGAGGAAACATTGTTTCCAGTCCGGCCTGGGAGTTAGCTCCACACGCCGGCCGATCGCGAAGGCCGGGAGGTGGGCGGGCCCCCGGTCCCGCTTCGCGGCCCCGGCCCTGGAGGGGGCGGGGCCCTCGTGACGTGGGCGGATTCGAATCCCGCCGCCCCGCCCCCCAGCCCCCATCAGGGCTCTATTCTCCGCCCGCGCGCTTGCCTGGCTCCTCCCCAGCCCAGCCCAGCCGGGTCCAGCCCGGCGGCCAAGCGGAGCGGGACTCAGACCGGCGCGCGCGCACACTGTGCAAGCACCCCAGCCCGGGCTCCCAACCTCGCGTCCAGGAGCGGGACTAGCTCGGTCGCAGCTCCCCACTACACCCTTCTCGTCCGGCCTGACACTCTTGGGGGCCGGCGGCTAGGCGGCCTCCCCAAAGAAGCCCTCGCTCGCTGCTGCTGCTGGGACGCTCCCGGTGATCCGTCAGAGCTGCTTGGCCGGAGCAGCGGCCCCAGCGGCGGCCCCCGGGGAGCTGACACTATGGGAACGAGGTAGGCTTCCTCACAGGCTTGTGGGAACCGACGCGCTTTTCCCTGGGGGGCTCCCGAGGGGTCTCCAGGGCCGCTGGTTGCGAACACTTGCCTTTCTCCCCAGGGATCCCTGATTCCTGGCTGCAGCCTGCAGATTCCCGAACCCGGCGCCCGGGTTGTGCCGGACATTTCTAGCCTTCCCCCGACCGCGAGCACCGCACACGGGCGCGCGCGCGCGCACGCACACAGCCCCCCACTCCCCAGCACTTGCCTCTCTCCCTCCCTCTGCTCCCCACACTTTCCTCCTGCTCCGATCCCGCCCTGTTTCCTCGACGCGCCTTCCCCCGTGGGGCCGGTTTGCCCGCGCTGGGCGCGGAATCTCATCTACCGTCCTGCCCCTACTTTTTGCTCGTGTAGAGGCTGCTGACCCCTCGGGGAGGGTGCTCTCCTGCCCTCAGGTGGGCGCCATATGTGTAGAGGAGAAGGGAGCTTTGCTTGGCAGAGTGCTATTTCGGAGGGGCTAGTGAGGCGCCCGCGGTGTTGGGTCCCCAAAAGAAGGCGTCCAGCTAGGGCCCCAGGTTCAGTTTAGCGCTAGGAAAGGGGAGCAGGGACCGCATTGGAGTGGGGGATTTTCCCAGGCACCCAGTGAAGGTGGCCGCGACCTGACTTGTGGTGACCACACACACACACACACACACACACACACTCTCTCTCTCTCTCTCTCTCTCTCTCTGTCTCTGTCTCTCTGTCTCTGTCTCTCTCTGTCTCTCTCTCTCTCTCTCTCTCTCTCTCTCTCTCTCTCTCTCTCTGTCTCTCTCGCTCTCTCACTTGAACAGTAACATTCAAACTCTCACAACACAATCACTAACACACTTTCTGGTCGGGTCTCTTAGGGTGGGAGGGGAGAGTGACCTAAGCACCCAGGGGTAGCAGCACCCACGCACAGTGGCACGCAGGGAACCTCCTTGTCTTCGCTCTGGCTTCCTGCCGTTTCGCTCCCGGCGCATTGCTACTTGGCTGCTTGGGTTATAATTGCGGGTAATGGAGGTCCCAGGGTGCCCCTGGGTGCGTCTCCCCAGAGCGGGAGGCCGGCTCCCTGCCTGGAGCAGGATCTCCTACCCGCCCTCCCACCTTAGGGCTGCCCTGCTTTGCGTTTGCGTTGTTGGAAAGCCTCTGGGGGGGTTGGGGGAGAGGGCTTGGGGCGCCCAGTTGCTCTCTGGGAACTTTCCCAGGCTGCACTCGGACTCTTTCCGTGGCTTCTGTAGTGCCCCGCGTTGGTATCGAGGGTGGAAGACTGCCCACCTCCGATAGATGGCTTTTCCGTTCTTAAGGCTGAACCAGCAGCAGGGTGGATGAGAGCTGGGGGTCCCTCCCCCAGTCTGCGCATGAATTGAAAATGAACAGGCAAAGAGCTGGAGGCTTGGCAAAGTTAAAGCTTTTAGCTACTCGTGGATTGTTTGGGACGCTCACCTTTACTTGAATTTTCGCCTTTACTTGGATTTTCGCAATTGTTTTCAGCTTTAGCTAGAGCGGGACCAACTGTCTGTGGAGGTGGATTTCAGGTGAGTGTGTGTGTGTGTGTGTGTGTGTGAGTGTGTGTGTGAGTGAGTGAGTGTGTGCATGCGTGCACGCCTGCCCACTGATGAAGCTCCCTGACCTTTTTTCTGGTTGGCATCTCCATCCAGCAGGGAAGGTGAGAAGGGGAAAATCATTCTTATTTAGGGAGCCTCTGCAGTTGGAAGGACCGGGTCAATGGGGAGAGGTGGCCAGAGGGGACTTGCTCAGAATTACTAATGAAAACAGTGGGCTGTCTGCTTTTCAACCCACTTTCTTTGTAACCTTGTGCTACTGGGAGACTGACAGTGGTCGACTTGGGAGGCATCTGGGAGGCCTGGTGCTTGCCTGTTGTGGGCAGTGATCATTCTCTTATCTGCCCTTCCCTCCACAAGTGTCTTGCAGTCATGATCAAAATAAACCTTGAGCTTTCCTGAAAGACTCCACTAATCCTGACCCCCTGGGCTGGGAAGCAGGCTCATACATGTTGCTGTGCTGGGCCCCTAACATGGACAATACTGATAGCAGCTGAATCTTTAAGGATTGGAGTGCTGGAGAACTAAGTACTTAGGGCATTCAGAGGCTCCCAGAGCTTCTAAGTGACTTCCTCAGGGTCATAAAACTAGTAGATACCAGAGGGCTCTGGACTGACCTGAATCTTAGAGACAGAGTGGTACCTTCCTGGGACAGACGTACTGCCCCAAGCTGGGGTGTGCTGGAGAGAGGACCACCCTGGCCTTGTGGGGCCTCCCGGTGAGGGCCAGGCCTGCTTTTACACTCTCAGAGGTCAGGGGCTTTTCCCAAGGCTCCTGTAAAAAATAATGAATGGTTGGGAAAGCATTTGGAGGTACAGTAGCCAGGGAAGCTGCTACTTAAATGCACACTGTGGCCCGAGGTTGGATAGACAGACACATGCCAGAGTCTGGTGCTGGCGGTACAGATGGAGACATGAGTGGAGGGCCTGGGCAGGGGGCAAGGCCAAAGCTTTCCAGAAAATGAGGGTGCCTGAGAGGGGAGAGGATGACGGCCAGAGCTCTGGTTTATCAGTCCCCTTCACCAGTGCAGAAATATGGAAAAGGCCAGGGGAGGAGCAGAGAAGTTGTGCCAATATGGAAACATAGAAAGTGCCCTTGAGGGCTAACCCCATGCCTCCTGAACAGTGAGTCCTCAGCTAGACCCAGGCTCCCAGACTGAGAAAGCCTGGCTTCCTAGGGCTTTGCTCTCTGCCTGACTTGTTTACAAAATGAACAATGGAGATCTGTGAGGCCTGATGGGGGCCGGGGGACTGGCTCGGGGAAGCTGCCCATAGCCTGAGGTGGCCTTGGGTTCCTAAGTCTTCTGCAGGGTGTGTGGGGGTGTGTGTCTGTGTGTCTGTGTGTGGCTGTGTCTGTGTGCTGTACAAAGGGGCAGGCTGCCTGCAGTTTGCAGGGAGTCAAAGCCAGTGGCTAGTGCATACAGAGTGACTGCCTCTGGGAAGCCCTGTTTAAAAACATTGCCTGGCGCTTTAAAAAGGCCGCAGAAGGCAGGCCAGCTCCTGGAGGAGGGGGACTTCTCATTCTTTGTCACTGCATTTCCCGATCTGTCAGTCACTCGATAAACCTCTTAGCACAGGTCCTCTTACGGAGTAGGTGCTTAATAAGTAATTTGGATCTGGAAGGGAACTTCTAGTCAGGGAACCAACACTTCAATTTTACAGTTGGGGAAACTGAGGCCCAGAAATGTGGATCCAGAGTCACATAGTAAGTGGCAAACAAGAATTCAAAACGAGGCCCAGGATTCAAAAACCTGCTTTCATAAAAGTCCAGCTCTCGGATTTCCTATCAAAGTAAATTAATTTTATTTTTAAAGAATTAGCTCCCTCAAGAGAAGACCCCATCCCTGCCTGGGGGGAAGTCAGCGCCTTCTGAGCTCCGCCCTAGGCCCAGCTGCCTCTTCTGAGTCCTTCTGGGAAGGGAGCTGCCTCCCCAGTCGATGAATAACGATTTGAGGCCCCAGGTCCCTAGTCCAGCCAAGCTTGTGTCCCCGCAGACAGAAGCTGCTATTGTGTGTAAATGCCCTAATCTCTCTGCCGGCAGGGTGTGCAGGGTGTTTCCTGGAGAGACTCCTTTGTGACTGGCTGGTCGTTCTGTCTGTAGGTCAGTTGTGTGACCAGGCCACCAAGGGGCTGCTGGGATCCTGCTTTCTTTCTGCCTCCACTCCAGAGAAGTTTTCTGACCTCAGAATGAAGGCATTGGTGGCTCTGAAGTTGCTGACACCTTCTCTGTGGCTGCCCCCAGGCCTGGAATCCGAGATAGAGCTAGAACTCAGACCAACCCATCCCCCCCACCCCCCATCTTACATAGGAGGAAACTGAGGCTCAGAGTGGGGAAGTCATTGTCAGAGACAGGATCTGAAGCTGGGTCCTGTGATTTCAGAGACAGTGTTCTTTCCACTTACTGATCTATATCTTTCCGTATAACTATCTTTATACAGACATACATATGTGTGCATATGTATGCACGCATGCATGTATGTAGATATATTTAGAGCTGGGAGGTGTCTTGGGGTCCAACACTTTCTTGCTTTTCCTGACAGGGAACACTTGTCCCCAGCCAGCTAATAAGTATCAGACATGGCATTGTCTCTGGGGCTTTGGATCTCCAGGGTCAACACCTTTGTGCCTTTTCAAGTCCCTAACCTGTCTTAGGGCTCAACTCTGGTACCATTTCCCAGAGGAAGCTTTCTCTGACTTCCCTGATGGTTACTGCAGTGTTCCCTCCTCAGATGATACTGTCCTTATCTTTACCCATCACAGGCCTAGAGCTAGCAGGCCCTTAGATTTCATCTTATCCTAAACACTCACTTTATAGGCAAGAGATTGAGACCCAAAGAAGGTTAAAGACCTGAATTGGGGCATAGGCGAGATGCCACATTAGGCCCCAAATTGGCTACTTTAGTTATCTTGGATAATTCTTACCCTCCCTCTTGAGATCTTGTGACCAGAGAGTTTTCATCCAAAAAGCCTATAAACTTTTTTGACACTTGAATGGTTAAGCTTCACATATCTGGAAAGCTCAGTAGAGTAAAACCTAGTGGAAATCCCTCCCATGCCAGAAGAATGAGGCAGGGACTATTGCTACATTTAAATTCCATCTGTCATTGTTTAGTTGTAACTGATTTTGCCCCACTTGGGGTTTTGTTGGCAGAGATACTGATATGATTTACCATTTCCTCCTCTAGTTCATTTTACAGATGAGGAAACTGAGGCAAACAGGGTGAAGTGACTTGCCCAGGATCACACAGCTGATGTCTGAGGTCAAATTTGAACTTGGGTCTTCCTGACTCCAGGCCAGGCACTCTAATCATTGTGCCAAGTAGCTGCCCACAAAATTTAATCTAGACATCTGGAAATCCTTCCCAAGAATCAGCTATCCGGGAGTGGAATGGGCTAACCCTGGAGGTGGTCATTGATTGGCACCTCATTGGAGTTCTGTAACCAAGGTTGGCCAATCACTCTATGGGTTGAACCATAAAGGCCCCTTTGGATTCCAAACATTCTTCCATTCTTTGTCTTCACCAATTGGATGTTGGAGAATGGAATCTAGTAGATAATTCTCTCCTCCCTGCTCTAGGTCAGAGAAGCCTTAGGGGGTCAGGAAGAGCCTTTGCATCCCCCTCTTTACCGAATAGTTACTTGGCCATATTAAAAAGGACCTAAAAGGTCTGTGAACAATGAACCCGATTCCCTGAGGCCCAAGACTTCCTTATTACCAGCTTCGCTGTGTCTCTGCTACCGCTCATTAGGGCTTGCATCCATGTAGGCTGTGGCGCCAAAGAATTCCGGGAATGGCTTTATGTGTAGAGAGAATTGGCCGGGGGAGTCTTCCCTAGTGCGGGAGGTGCCTGCTGGCTCTTCAGGCCCTGTGTGCCTCTGTATTTCAGCAAAAGCTGCTTCTCTCTGTGTATTAGAGAGAGGCTACCGAATACCTTCTATTGGATTCTGATCCATGGCCAATTGAGACATGATGTTGGAGAAAGCGTCCTAACAGATATCCCAGAGTGCAGTGGGTTTTCCATGGGGGAGTTCTTTTGGGGAAGGGGGGGGACTTAGGCCAGTGTTGCAGATTGCAATCCCATTTGTGAAGGATGGGATGGAGTGGGGTCTTGCTTTGGTACACAGAAATGTAGGTGACATTAGAGGCATCTTCCCACTCTGAGATGCTGAGATCCTATCCAGGTTGGTTTGGAAAATGAGGTCTTTTGCATTATTAAAAATTAATGAAATTATACACGAGACTCTGAGCATCTATTTACTGGATCTGCTCAGCCCCTGTCTGTGCTACTGGGTGCTAGTGTCTAACCCAACTCACTGCTTTGATTACATCTCTAATTCAGCCTTCATCTGGGCTAGACTGCCTTCTTAAGTAGACCTGTCTGCACTAGTATGAATGAGGGAAATAGCACATTTTGGCCTTATCCCTCAGTCTAGGAACTTTCTTTTTTAGGGCGTTTTGCTTTATGTTCTTCCCCCCTTCTTATCACGGCTTCCCTGGATGTATTCTCAGGACTTTCCCACCTCAGCTGAACTCTCCATTTTGTGCCAGAAGGGCAGTCCCGCAAAGCCAAGCCCCACCTGGGGAGTCTCTGAAGTGTCAGCCCGTTTGCCCACCTCCTCTGTGCATGTTTTCTCTATCAGCTCCCAGAAGGCATGACTAGGCACTGAACAGTTTTCAAGGCCTGCAAGTGGGGTCTGAGTTCAGCTTCCTTCTCTCATACCAGTATATACCAAGTTCCATTTCTTGTGGGCAGCACCAACCTGGGTTTGACTGTCCCCCTGTGGAAGGGCATTGATTGGGTCTCAGGTCTTTGCTTTTGTTGATAATGGTGACTTTCCTTCAGTCTCTGACTTCCTTGTGGCTCCATGCTCATTGACAAGGACCAACAACAATTTAGTGATGTTTCTAGGGTTTTTTTTACCTGTCCAGATTAAAAAAAAATAGTTTTTAATGAAATACAAGTTTCTCATGTCCATGCACACAGTGATATTTCTAATTTGTTGCTATTGTTCAGTCATTTCTGACACTTTGACAGTATTTAGGGTTTTATTGGCAAAGATACTGGAGTAGTTTGCCATTTCCTTTTCCAGCTCATTTGACAAATGAGGAAACAGGCAAACTGGGTGAAGTGACTTGTCCAGGGTCACATGCCTAGTAAGTGTCTGAGGCCTGATTTGAACTCAAGAAGATGAGTGTTCCAGATTCCCAGGCCAAGCACCCTGATTTTTTTATCGTAGGGGACTTCTGGTATTGCAAATCCCTTCAGTGGTATAGATCTTCAGCCCTTTTAGGGAGTGCCTTGGAGGCAGTGGGGAGTTAACACACTTGCTCAGTAATCCAACAGCTTCTGTGTCAGAGGGAGAAGGAACCCTGTGGCTTTTGACTCTCTTTATCCTCATGTAAATTAAGCTGCCTTTTAACTTGTAGCTTGTAGATGCCGCAGTGCAGGGAGCCTGGACCTGGAGTGGGGATACCGTGTGACCCTGGGCAAGTGTATGAACCCCATTTAGCCATAGTCTTGTCATCTGTAAAATGGGGTAATGGCAGCTACCTTCCAAGGTTGTTGTGAAGGATCAAATGAGGTATTTGTAAAGCATTTTGCAGACCTTAAAACTATCTAGCAAAGCTGGCTGTTGCTATTATTATTGTTATGAAATAATTCCCAATTGCTTTGTAGAATGCTTGGGCCCGTTCCCAGTTCTGTTAACTGTTAGAGGCCTGTCTTCTGTTGCTGGCACCTCCTCCCCAGACCCCCAATCCCGACTTTCCCCATCTCGGTTTCAGTATGTCATGGATCGGCATAAGAAATTACTGTACTATTTTGTACTTTGAAAATGTCTTTTTCATATAGTAACACTGACCTACATAGAGCCAGTGACCGAGTACTCAACCCAAACTTGATAAGGCACGATAAGCACCCCGTAAAAGAAAGAGAAAAAATCAACTGTTTCAGGGATGAGGAGGGCCAAAGAAGGTATGCAGAGTTTCTGATCATGGGGGAGCCACGCCCCAGCCCCCCTGACCCTCCCATGGAAGGGATAACAATATTTTGTCTTTTGGACAATCTGGATGTGAGATCAAATTTCAGATCTGATTATATTCTCTTAGAGTTTAAACTGGGAGGATTGCTGTGCTCTTACCTCTGTAGGTATACAGCCTTAGTTTACCTCACCTTTGACTGTCGAGCTTTGTTCACGGGCTCCAAATAGCCCACTCACTGGCTTGAGATTCCATGGGAACCCAGGCGTTCCTGGGTCCTGTGTCCTACTCACTCTGCTACCTCGACTGCCCTTCCACTGATGTACTCATAAAATCCCTGATAAAGTAAACAGCCCCAAACCCCAAGTCAGCAGCTTAATATCGGGGTGACTTTGGGTGAGTCCCTCCACTGCTTGGAGCAACAGTTTCCCTTTCTACCAGGTGAAGATATTGATACTATCTGGGCTTCCTTCTAATGCTGGGTGGCTTTGTGGAATGAAAGCACCCTGAGGGCAGGGGCAGTGGACCATTTTGGGGGGAGGTCTTTGTATGCTCAGTACTTAGCTGAAATGCTTATTGGATTAGATCTTCTTTGTGAGGATGATGGCTGAAAGAAAAGAATTGTGAATGGGATGATCCTGGGATTTTGCTAAAACCTGCAGTGGAAAGTTGTTTGCTAGGGTCAAATGCAATCCAGTTAAATGGAAAAAAAAAGCAAGGCAGGAATTGTATTCCTGGGTTGTAGTTATTCTGCCCCTAGCAGCTGGTCCATAGGATAAAATTAAATAGGTTCCTCATAAAGGTCTGCGGAATGACTGTTGAAGCTGGTCACTTGGTTCTGTTATTCCTTTTCATCACAAGAATATAGGGAGACCAAGTAGAAAAGACACCAGTTAAATGGTCCAGTGGATGGAGCTCCCAGCCTGCAGATAGGAAGACTCACCTTCACAAGTTCAAATGTTTCTTCAAATGCTTACTAGCTGTGTGATCCTGAGCAGGTCACTTCACCCCATTTGCCTCAGTTTCCTCATCTGTCAAGTGAACTGGAGAAGTTAATGGCGAGCTGTTCTAGTACCTCTGCCAAGAAAACCCATGGCCAGGAGGTCATGAAGAGACAACTGGATGCCTTAATCACAATAAAGCAGAAAAACTTCCCTTTCCTAGATCTGACAAAGAGGGAGATGCTTTCAGGATGCTTGGCCCTCTGATGCCCACACAGCCTCGGCATTGGTTCCTTGTCTCCACAATGGAGACTTGACGTTTCCATGTCTTACCCTCTCATGTGGTTCTTGCCCACCTCCTCCCATAAACAAATACTGTAGGGGGATTGGGAAGCCGCCTTCTAGGGCTTCCTCATGCTTGGTGGATACCAGTGTTACATTTCTGCTTGGCCTCCTGGTACCATAGATTTCTAGTTGGAGGTGACCTTGGACTTGAGCTGATCTTTTCCAGAATACTTCTAAGGCTCCCAAAGCCCTCTATTACTTATACACACCATCTCATTTGAGTCTTAAAACCACCTTATTTGGTGCCACTATTATCCTCACTTTACAGATGGGGAAATCGAGTCTACAAGAGATCAAGTGACTTTCACATGCCTGGAGAATGTCTGAGTCAGGATTCCTGACTCCCAAATCCTGTGTTCTATCCACTGCACCACTTACTTCCAGTGCCCTACTTTTACACTGGGGGAAACTGAGACCCAGAGAGGTTAGGGTGACTTGTTCAGGGTCACAGAGGTAGGGAGAGGCAGTACTGGAATTGGGATTTTTAGGGACATAAAACCTAGTGATCTTTTTGCCATCCCACCACCCTGCCCTTTCTTCCTTCTGACCAGATAGGAGCCCACAACAATGGCACCTTGCCATTGATGATCACCCCAACATTCTCCACCATGCTTTACTGCTCCAGGTTATGACTTTCACCCTAGGATGTGGGGGGGGGTATTGTGCTTCTCCCCTGTCTTACAGCCCATTTGTCTAATCTCCATTTGATGTGGAGATTCATTGCTGTATTCCAATCATGAGTCAGCTAACAAATGTCCAGATCTACGAGTTCCAATGTTATTTTCTTTGAGATAAAATTTCTTCTCCTTGTGTGGACTTGGATAATCAAGAGCCCTAAATCCTAGATGAGGTTGGTTTTCTAGAGTACCGGGCGGGGAAGCATTGTGAAGTACCATTTATCTTGCTCAATACCCCATCAGGAACTGGGGCTGAGGAATAAGTGGGGCCCGGAGAAATGCTGGAGCTGACTTGCAGCTGCTTTTCCTACAGAAATGACACGCGTCTTCTCATGTTGAAAGGGGAAATCCTAATCTGGTAAATGGGCAGGTTTCATCTAAGACCAGGACTTCGACAATGAAATAACTGATCTGGTGCCACCCAACGAATGGATGAGTTATTGCTGGTGATAGAAACATACAAGTCAAATATCTCCCATCTCCCAGAGCCACAGTCAGCTGGAGCTCAGGATGCCCCAAGTACAAAATATCAGCAAAGTGATTTCAAGGGGGTGGAACAGGCCAATGGCTCTGGGGTTCAGGGAGGACCTGGCAGCTGAACTGGAGAGCTGGGGGTCTCCAGGGAGGGGGGAGGGGAGGACTCATCAGAGATGGCTGCGTTGCGGAGGCCCACTGTGGGGAGGTATGGGAGCCTCCCAGAGGGAGAGCCATAGGGCTTTCTTGTTGGCAGAGGGCTTTGTCCTCCACACTACCCTGTGTGGGGGCGGGGTAGGTGGCATAAATGTTACCTGTCTCCATTAAGGAAGGATGAAACTGAAGGGAAAGGAAATGAGTCATCTCTGCGGCCCTGCACCCAGGGTGTCCCAGCAGCCTGTGCTGTCAGAGCTGAGCTGCAGCCCTTGGGCTCTTGTGCTCTTGGACATGGACAGCTTGGGGCTTGGGCCAGCCAGCTGCAGGTGGAGGGCTGGATTAGAGGTCCCTGGTTCCACCTGTGCAGACAACCCCAGCTTGCTCTGCTCCTGTCCCCCTCCAAGCTTTCTGTCTGTGGAGCAAGAGTAGAGAAAATCATTTGTATTCTTGGAGTTTGAAAACAAACAGTTGCCACAGGAAAGGTCAGAATACTGGCCCTGAAGCTCCTGAATGGACCTTTGGAATAACTCCTTCAGTAAGTGTGTCTGCCTCTGTAAAGAGCTTTCTGTGCATCACCTCCAGACATTGTCCTGCTGGCAGTAACAGTCTCTGGGCTCAAATCCTGCCTCTGATGTTTGCCAGCTGTGTGACCCTGGGCAAGTTTCTTAACCTGGCTGGGCCTCAGTTTCCTCACATGTAAAAGGGCCTACCCCACCTCTGGAGGTGTTTTAGGCATGTCAGGATCTGCTATAATGGGGAGACCCCTGGATTTTTGTCCCCTCTGTAGCAGCTTGGGTGAGGGCCCTCAGCTCTGGGCTTTCTTCAGCCCTGGAGAATGAGGGGGTTGGGGGTGGCTCCAGAGCTTCCTTCTGTGCTCCCATTCTGCCTGTTGGTCCTGGATTTCTGTATAAATTGTCTTGTTAAAATAGGCTTTGTGATAGAAGAAGAGACTCCATTCATAATGGCCCCCATAAACGAGGAGCAGGAAAGGGGCCAGTGAATGACTCTAAGCCGCTGATGCTGGGGCAGAGGATCTCTCATTCAGGCGCCTGAGGATTGTTTGGAGAAATAGGGGCTGCTTAGTCTGGAGAAGTAACATTGTGCTGGAGTGGATAGGGAGCCATCACAAGACCTGGGTATATGAGTTCAGGTCCTATCTCTGACATGCACTGACTGCAGGACCTTGGGTGGGTGGAGGGATGGGGAGGTTGGGAGGGGGAGCCTCGGCACCTCAGCAATCCTGGTAATCTAAGCGTTTGCAAATTCTCTTGCAAGTCAGGCTATCAGCCTCCTGGCAGATTGGGCCTCTGGCAGAACCAAGGACAGACCACGACAACATAGCAGTTACCAATAGATTTGGGGGGTGGGGATGGGGCCTTTTCTTACTGGGAATGTTATATGGGTCCTAGTTGTAATTGTTCCCTTCCCCAAAAATATCCTAGAGAAGTGGGAGCTCATGGCTACTTTCCAGCTTCTGAAGATAGTCAGTCATGTGGGCTCACCTGGGCTATCTGAGAACAACTCGGGCAGTGAGATTTGGGAAGAAAACCTTCCCTCAAATTAAAGTAGGATGGCGGCTACCTTAGAAGGAGGGCATTCCCTGGCAGGGGAGGGATCCGTAGGGGGTCCCTTCCTCCCAACTCTGTCATCCTCTGCTGGTGATTCTCCAGAACCCGTTTTTTCTTTGTGCATTTTTGAATTCTTAGAATAATAGGATTTTGAATTGGAAAGAGCCTTTAGTAAAAACTGTCACTTCCAATCCTTTATTTCTGTTTAGAAGGAAGCTTAGACTGGAAGCAGGGAAAGTAATTCATTATATTAGGCCACAGTCAAGCCTTAGGCTCATTTGGGGAGCTTTATTTCTATGATTATTCTACATCTTGGAAACTCTTGCTGGAGAAATGGAGGAAAGCCATGGGTTTGAGTCCAGACTGCTGCAGTTTCCAGAGTATGATTACAGGGGAGCCCTAAGGGAGGGGCATGAAGGTGGGTTTGAATCTGGCTTCTGCCCCTTTACTGGGTGATCTTGCACAATTCACTTTCTGTCCTGCTCAAATGAAGGAGTCTGAGCCTTCCAGATCCAGAGTTCGGCCAGTTCAGACACCCTGATCTGGTCTCTCAAAGTATCTGAAGGCCAGGTTAAGCTTCCCTCTGTACCACTTCTTGAGAACTTTCTTGCCATAGAGTCTGGAAAGCCAGCCTGGAAGCCAGGGTTCAAGCTTGCCCCCTCCTCCCCCCACTCCCGTCAAGGTAATTCGAAGTCAGCCAGCAAGCATTAAAGCACCTACTGTGTTCTAGGTTCTAAGATGTGCTTAGTGCCTGAAAGAAAGGCCAAGAACCATTGCCCTCCGGGAGCAAGTATGTAGAAACCCGACCTATACAGGATAAACTGTGGTAACCTCTGAGGGAACTCACATTAAGGCGGGCAGAGAACAGCTTTCTGCAGAAAGGAAAATTTTAGTGGAGACTTGAGAGAAGTCAGGAGAGAAAGAAGGACAGAGTCCCAGGCACGGGGGACAGCAAGTGGAAATGCCTGGAGCCTGGAGATGGCATCATTTTATGCATAGAGTGGCCAAGAGTCCAGGTGGGGGGGGGGTAATCTTATTTCTCCTCTGTGGGGAGGAGGGAAGGTGAAAGTAAACTGGAAAGGGAGGAATGGGCCAAGTTTTGGAAGCTGAGGAGAGCATTGGCTCTTTAATCTTGGAGGGGCCCCTGGAGTTACGACTGAAGGGGGAGGTAACCTAGGCAGAGCTGCCCTATTGGAAGAACACTTTGATCACTGACACTTTGATCATGTATTTGTATTCTGGCTGTGTGACCCTGGGCAAATTACTTAACCCTTAGTGCCCTAAACAATTCTCTGAGACTGTGTGAGAGGGTTCCTAGCATTAATGAAAGTGCTAGGGTAGCCTCCACTCCCCTTAATTTCCATGGAAGCCCTGAGGGAATCTGAAGGTTCCTCTAGTGGAAGCTAGGCCCGCCAGTCACTTCTTCATAAATGAAAGGATGATGGTTCCCCTACCCTTGGGGGAGGAGGAAGAGGAGGAAGGCTTGAAAGCCCTGGGGCTCCTTCCCTTCCAGCCGGCAGTGACATTTTCTTGGCTTTTTGGCAGTGATTTCTATGCATATATTTGAAATCACTTGAGTCTTTGAGAAATGACCTTTGGTGTCTGGAAGAGCATTTAGCCCTTTATAAAAATTCTGTTTTGCTCTTTCTTAAGTACAGAGTTTGTATTTGACAGTGTACCTATTTTTCCCCAGATCTAATAGGTGACAGCCAAAGTTAGCGCCCATTATAAATCGAGAAAACTAGCTTCCAGGGACTCTTCATGGAGCTTCAGAGCCATCTCTCATGCCCCGCTAATTATCCCCGGCTTCTCCTCCAGCTCATGGGAAAACACATCAACATGAACCAGAATCGACACAGACCCGACAATGAGTCCTAAGAAGAGCCTGCAGTGTGGGGTTCAGATCTGGGGCCAGCCAAGGGGTAGAGATTCTAGTTAGAAAGGACCTTAAAGGCTTTCCAATCCAGCTCCCTCATTTTATAGGAGAGAGGGAAAGGAGCCAGAGAGAATCACACCCAAGGCCACCCAGTTAATAAGGGACCAGGCAGGATTCACACCCAGATCCTGTCTCCAAATCTTTCCCCTTGTACTCACTATGGTCCCAGAAGGCAGGAATTTTTACTTACACACATACACACACGTATACATATGTATGTATGTGTATATATATGTATATATACATATATATATTATTTGTTCCCTAGCAGCTGGTACCTAGTTGGCATTTAATAAATTTTAATTGGGTTAGCTTGTACTTGGAGCCGATATTCCCTGGTTCTCATAGATTTTCTTCAAATATGGAATAGCCATGAGAGGCAGACATGGCACGGGGGATAGAGAGCTGGCCTCAGTCCAGAACGATCTGGATCGTTCTGTTTCTGACACCTAGAGGCTCTGGACCCAGTTACTCAACCTTTCTATGTCCCAGACTATTCACTAAGACAGCAAGTTGCAGAACATTTCCTTCATGGGAATTCCCACACCCTCACTGGTGTAGACACAGGTCTAGACTGTAACTGCCAACTGGGAACATGACTGTAGACCATAAATCCCATTGGGTTTCTAAGAACCAATTCCTATGGTAGATGGATGGCATCTTTTTCTGGGAGATGGGAGTGAGGTTCTCTGGAAGCCAAGACTATTTCTGTTGGAGGATAAAAAGGCTCCACCAGCTTTCCATTTTAGACTGCTTTCTGTTATAAGAACATGCCTGAGGGCTTCCATAGGGGCCCCTTAAGCTGTATCTAAACCTTTCTAAGACTTAGGCCATTATGGTGGTTCTCAGCAATGGGTGAGGCCTTGTAACAGCAACCACCTTAGCATACCCAGGATGGCTGCTAGCACAGGTTCTTTGATCTGCTTTTCTAAAGGAAAGCAACTCAAAAGGGGTTGACAATCTTATTTTAATCAAACATATATATCATTCACTTAGTTCAGGGGAGAAAGTCGGCAGCCTGAACTTCAGAAAATACAAACAGAAATTATAAGCAGACAAAAAATACAGAGAAAATAACACAGTTAAACAGACCAAGAGAGAGGGCTTCTGGGTATCTGACCATTACATACATAGTTAGTTATCAGAAAGAGAAATACCAACATGTGGGTTTTCAAAGCCTGGGAGGGGCTCAACCACTTCCCAGAGTCTCATCTGGCTAAATCACACAGCTCTTCCCAAAGTGAGCCCCAAAGCAAAATCCACCTCAGAGTATATATACTCTTCTTCAGAGTCAGAGGGTATCACAACCTTCCTGACCCACTGCCTAATTACAAAGTAGCAAAAAGTGTGGGACTTCTCGAAAAACAAGCCTCCCCAAGCAAGCTTCTCTTGGGCTCCCAGTGGGAGCCCCTTTAAGGGGCAATGAAGATCTTCAAATTCCCTAGGCCTATTAAGGGGCAGGGGAGATCTTTAAATTCCCTTCCCATTACAGGTCTGTCATGCAATTAGCCCCTCTCAAAGACTGAGTCCTGGACAGCTTTGGATACGTTTGTTTGTTTGATATCTTACTGTGTCTTTCCAGACACCTCAGTCCAGTAAGAGCTACTTTTCAAGATACCTTAGGAAAGAATTTGACAAGTCTATGGGCTTTAAGGCCTGAGAAGTTCTGTTTTCTGATTTATTCTCACAACCATATGAGGTGAACATCAGAGATCACCCCTTTTAACAAGGCAGGAGATTGACACTCATTCAGACTCTGTTATCTTGGGTCCTACTCCTGATTTTAGGCTAGATGGAAGGAAACGGTTCCCAAAGATGAGAACTGTCCAAAAGAGAAATGGGATTTCTTCTAGAGTGGAAGTTCTTAAATGGGGGAAGGGGGTTCTGATGTCAGCATCCCCAGATGGTCTTTTGTCCAGCCTGTGCTCATGTTACTTGGACATTTACTAAGTGCCTACTATGTTCCAGGCACTGCTAGGCACTGGGGATATAGGTATAGTGAATGAAACCACCCTTAGAAACTGCTAAACTTCCTCATAGGCAAAGTGGATTGGGCTACTTGGATGGTAAAGGGTTCCCCATCACTGGAGGTTATTGGATCGAGGGAGGATGGCTGCTTCTCAGGGATATTGGAAAAGGGGTCCTTGCTCAGATACTATTTGTGTTAGGTGGTTACTGGGGTCCCTACTGTGCCCAAGAGTCTGTCATTAGGATCTGTTATGTTGCTCTTCCAGAATAAATGGGCATGACTACTGTGGATTTGCTTGGCCATCACGCCCATTAGGTCTCAAATCTAGTCAATCCCATATTGGGGTTGGCAGCCATCAGGTAGTCTCCAGATAACACAAGAATAAAAAGCATGGTCTGTCTCTGACCCAGACACTATGGCAAAAAATTGTCATCATCCGGCTAGTCATCAGGAATGGAACAGTAATCTTGGTTTGCTGAGTTGTCATGATTTATAGACAAGATTTCACCCCACTGTCCTGGTATATGAAAATGGACTAACAATTGTTTTTCTGGGTTAATCATTATCCGTTCCCTAGGGTCTCTTATTAAACATGGGTATACACCTTTTGGACCATTAATGATTCAAGTCACCAGTGCTTTAGTTGGGGAGTCAGTTTATCAGATCTGTTCTCTTACCCTCAAAAGGCTGAAAGCAGCAGGAAAAAGCTGGTCACTTGAGGGGAAAGGGATTGGGGCTCTGTTGGAATGAGGAGGACAGTTGAGTGAAGGGCTGGATCACAGTTTGGCTTGGGGCAGATACTACTGGTGGGAGAAGAATTGAATAACACACTAATGCATTCAGATTTATTCAGCTCAATTTCTTTTTTCCTCTTTAGCTTCCAGCCTCCAACTCTATTTCATGCACCAAAAGTTACTTGGATTCTGACTCAACAGATTGAGAATTTCTTGAGGGCAAAACCTCAGTGTAATCTTTTACCTGTAGTTCTTAATACAAAAATTCTATTAAAAATGTGCCTTGTTGACTGATGAATTCCAAAAAAATCTGACTGTATCCTTATATATAAGAGCTTTCCCTAGAGCAAAGTTCTTGCAGGCCGATTCTGGATTTTGGAAGGGTCACTAGGGACTTTTGCCTTTTACATAGTAATTAACCAACAGCGAAGAGCGATCCCGATGGCAGGGGAAGGAACACTGGATCGGGGGTTAGAAACCCTGGCCCCAAGTTCTGCCTCTAACATTCTAGCTCTTCAACTTTGCACCAAATTCTTTATCTTCTTTGAGCCTCAGTTTCCTCAGCTGCAAAATGAAGAAGAGGGGCAGCTAGGTGGCACCATGGAGAGTGTGCCAGGCATGGAGTCTGGAAGACTCCTCATCCTGAGACACTTACTAGCTGTGTGACCCTGGGCAAGTCACTTCACCCTGTTTGCCTCAGTTTCCTCATCTGTAAAATGAGCTGAGGAATGCAGTGGCAAACCTTACCAGTATCTCTGCCCAGAAAAGCCTCAGTGGGATCATAAAGGGTCAGATACAACTGAAATGACTCAACAATGGCAACAAAATGGAGATACTCATTTGTAGGGTAATGAAACATGTGCTTTACATCTCATGTGATGTCAGCTAACCAACCCCATCTGTACCCAAGGAGGCATCTTTTATCTTTTTTTTCCTTTTAATTTATTTACTTTTAATTCACAACATTCAGTTGCACAGGCTTTTGAGTTCCACATTTTTTCATCCTCCCCCCCCCCCATGGCAGCATGCCAACTGATATAGGTTCTACAAATACCTTCACATTTTAAAAAATTGATTTGTTTATTTACTTTTAGTTTACAACATTTAGTTCCACAGTCCCTTGAGTTTCAAATTTTTCTCCCCTCCCTTTCCTCCCCCTCCCCATCATGGTGGCATGCACTCAGATATAGGATCTACAGATATCTTCACATTAATCATTAGTCAGGTGTAAAGGATTGTAACTGATGGAGTGATCAGCAGGGAAAGAGGAAACAAAACAAGAAAAAGAAACACAGCAATAGTTTGTTTCAATCTGCATTCAGACTCTGTAGCTCTTTCTCTGCATGTGGGTATCTCTTTCAATCATGAGTCTTTTGGACTTGTCTCATAACCTTACATTGCTGAGAGGAGCCCAGTCTATTGAAGTTGGTCGTCACACGTATGTTGTGTCTGTAATTGTGTACAGATTTCTCCTGGTTCTGCTCTCCTCACTCAACATCAGTTTATATAAGTCTCTCCAGGTTATTATGAAGTCCGTCTGCTCCTCATTTCTTATATCACAGTAGTATTCCATTACATTCATACACCACAACTTGTTCAGCCATTCCCCAATTGATGGGCATCCCCTTGATTTCCAATTCTTTACCAACACAAAAAGAGCTGCTATAAATATATATATATATTTGCTTTTTGGAGGGCAATTGGGGTTAAGTAACTTGCCCAAGGTCACACACAGCTAGGTTTTTGTTTGTTTGTTTGTTTGTTTGTTTGTGTGTGTTAAGTGTCTGAGGCCGGATCCAAACTCAGGTCCTTCTGACTCCGGGGCCGGCGCTCTACTCACTGCGCCACCTAGCCGCCCTGCTATAAATATTTTTGTACATACAGGTCTGTAGCAGCAAGCACCCCAGCATACCCAGGGTGGCTGCCAACACAGGTTCTTTGATCTGCTTTTCTAAAGGAAAGCAGTTCAAAATGGGTTAACAATCTTACTTTAATGAAATGTATGTCATTTACCTAATTCAGGGGGAAAAGGTCAGCACCCTGAACTTTAGAGAATACAAACAAGTTACAAGTAGAAGTTAAAAGGAGACAGAGAAACAGATCAGTAGACAGGCTTTCCAGCTGTCTTCCCATTACATCCATACCTAGTCAGGTACCAGAGGGGGAAGCACCAACATTTGGGTTTTCAAAGCGGGAGACTTGGGGTGGGGGGAAGGGCTCAATGGCTGCCCAGAGTCTTGTCTGGTCAAATCACACAACTCTTCTCCAGGTGAGCCCCCAAACAAAACCTCACATCAGGGTACATATAGCCTTCTCCTAGATCAGAGAATGTCACAGCCCTCTTGACCCACTGCGCAATCACAAAGCAAAGGTGTGGGCATTCCTGAAAAACAAGCCTCCTGCCACAGGCTCCATGTGACCACATTCAGCCTATTAGCGGGCAGAGTATAATTTCAGATCAAGGAAGGTTCTCAGAGTCACTTAAGCCTATCAAAGGGCCTGGGGCAGGGAAGATCTTAGATTCCCATTCCCATAACAGGGTCTTCCTCACACTTCTCTGATCTTTTTTGAGATATAACCTTGGAAGTGGTATTGCTGGGTGAAAGGGTATGCACTTATTTATAGCCCTTTGGGCATAGTTCCATACTGCTCTGCAGAATGGCTGGATCAGTTCACAATTCCACCAACAATGCACGAGTGTTCCAGTTTTTCCATATCTTCTCAAGCATTCATCATTTTTGTGTTTTGTCATGTTAGCCAATTTGACAGGTAAGATGTGGTACCTAAAAGTTGTTTTGGTTTGCGTTTCTCTACTCAGTAGTGATTTAGAGCTTTTTTGATATGCTTATAGATACCTGTAATTTCTTCTTCTGAAAACTGACTGTTCGTATCCTTTGACCATTAATTAATTGGGGAATGACTTGTATTCTTATAAATTTGACTCAGTTCTCTGTATATTTTAGAAATGAGGCCTTTATCAGAGACACTGGTTGTAAAAATTCTTTCCCAGCTTTCTCCTTCCCTTCTAATCTTGGTTGCATTGGCTTTGTTTTTACAAAACCTTTTCAATTTGTATTTCGTAATGCTTTCTATCTCTTGTTTGGTCATAAATTCTTCCCTTCTCCATAAATCTGACAGGTAAACTATTCCTTGCTCTTCCAGATTGCTTACAATATCATCCTTTATATCTAAATCATGAACTCATTTAGACTTTATTTTGCTGTATGGTGTAAGAAACGTGCACATGTCTGTGCCCAGTTTCTGCCATATCATTTTCCAGTTTTCCCAGCAATTTTTGTCAAATAGTGAGTTCTTATCCCAGGGGAATCCTTTATCTTGACCAGGGTTCCTCTTATTTATGCTCAATTATGCCCAGCAGTGGTGGGCTCTTTGCCTCAGAAAGCATTCCCATTCAGAAGTCCCAATCTGTTTGAAAATTCATGGTTTAACAGAAAGCAAGCCCTAGTTTTCTTTAGTTCAGTATAAGTCTTTGTGCTGATTCTGATGAGAGTGGTCCATGCGTATTTTTTCCCCTAATCAGCCTCAGTTACCTGCCCTTGCTCTCCTCCCTGGTTTGAGTCTGGAGAATGAGTTCCTTGTGCAGTAACACCCGACTGACTCCCTTACTTGGATAGCTCTCTTCTCTGTCACTGGAATGGCTGCTGGGATCAGACTTGGCAGTGGAGGGCTTCCTTTCCCACTGAGATTTCAGGCCATGGGATCTATCTGTACTCCGACTGAATCATCTGAAATATTCCCTCAACACTAAGGATGGGCATCAGATCATGCCAGGCTTTGCCTATTTTTCTCTCATGTAACTATAGGCAAGAAGTGTGTTCATACCTTGCCAAAGTTCCTGCCTGACCTTACCCCTTTAGCAGTTCCTCCTTTTGAGTCAGTCTTCTAGTGATAATGGACCTTAGGGGTTGTCCATGATCATCACACTAGTATAGGATTCCCTGCTACACTGTCCCTGGCAGGGTAGGTCCAGTATCCAAACAGTGCTTCAGTTTGCTTTTGCTTTTAATGAGGACTTCACTCCCTGCTCTGGCGGTCCCTTCCTTATGACAACTACCTTATGGAGTCCAGCTGGTGACCGGGATATCCCAGACCACTATTCCATGAAAAGTCTGAGCTTCTAGCCTTTACCTACTGGGCCATCTCCTTGCCCACCACCTTGCCATAGCATAAATACCTTTCATTCCACACATTCCCCTCCCCCATAGTTGCAGAACTCTGAGCTCCCATCATATCAGCTCTGTCATTGTTCCTGGATAGGTGGCATCCATGTATTAACCTTAGGCCCCAGCCAACATTCCAGGAACCTTTTTGGACCAAAGTGCTTCCACACACCCCTGGTGGATCAATGTTGCCATTTGTTGTGTTCCTTGTTAGAGTGTAACCTTTTTAGGGGCAATTTCAGCTTTTACTTTTCTAACACTGGCTGACCATTTGGTGAGCATTTATTAAATGCCTTTTCATTCATCTGTGGCCTGTGACCTCTGTGACCCATGGTCCTTTAGTACTTAGCTGTGCTAACAGTATTCTCCTGGTTTGGTTGCAATCTGTCTCTCTGATTTCCAGGGGAACAAAAGTATTTTTTCTTTGAATTGTTGAAAACAGCCATTGTAGCTTCACTTAATCGTTTTCTCTTTTGATTAAACATCCATGATTTCTTCAGTCATTCATCTTCCTGAATGATTTGTGGAACCCTTAACATGGCAGTTATTTTGTTTTCACCACTTTGTCAGACCAATCTGAGCCTGATTCCCCTGCCCTGGGCTGGTTCTCAGTCAGTAGAATTCCTCTTAAAGCTCAGAGCCCAGAAGTGGATAAGATGTTCTTGCCCTCGGACCTGCTGAGGAGCAGATTGGTGAGGTTGGCAGAAGGGGCAAGGCCAACTTACTTCCTCATCTTGACACTTAGGCCAGCTTGAGGTCCCCTGTACATCTTAGGGGATTGTAAGCCTGCCTGTGGCCAACTACAACTGCTTTCCCCAGCCCCAGCCCCACCTCAGATGGCCTCTCTCCTGGGCCAGTGAGTCTCCAGCTTTTCCATCCCTTCCCTCCCCCACTCTGAGCAGTTGTTTTTAATTAGACTTTTACATTTTCTAAATTAATTATCTGAGCTGAAAGTGATTTCTTCTTTCTGTTTCTTAGGGAATTTTTTTCCAGACCAGGCTTAACTTGTGTAACACTTGGGATTGTTGTGTATAAATATTTATTATATTTATTTATATATATTTATTATATTTATATATTATATTTTATATATTATTATATTTATATATATTTATTATAAATATTTATTGTGACCCAGTGACCCAATGGATAAAGGGCTGAACCTAGAATCAGGAAGACCCCTTTGATGCTAGCCCCCCTTGACACTAGCCGTGTGACTCTGGGCAAGTCCCTTACTCTGCTGGTCTCAATTTTTTTGACTGTAAAAGGGGCTAATCCCAGCACCTACCTCCAGGGATAAAATAACAACGTAAAGTGCTTTGCCAGCCTGACACTGTTAACACTGTAATGTTAGCTTATTATTGTTCCTGTTATTGCTTTTATATTCATGTTTGGGTTTGTGATTTAAGTGGCCTCCAGGGCTTGGGAGGACTTTTTCCTTCATTCCTGAGGAGCGAGACTGTTTCTGCTTTTTCTTTGTATCCCCGGTTCTTAGCCTAGTGCATGCCCAGAGTTGTACTGAAATGTTTGTTGCTTGAATAAATGTACCTTCTGTCTCTGTTACATTGTAGCTGCAGTGGGTGGGGTGGAGAGAGACCTGTGTTCAAATCCTTCTTTCCTGTCAATTTCCTGATCTTGGCTAAGACACATCCTTATCACCTGTAAGCCTCAGTCTCTTCATCTACAAAATGGGGCTAATTACACCCTTAGGATTGTTTTCCTAAGAAATGTAAAGGACTTCTAAAGCATTGGAGCACAATCTAAATGTGATCCTTTTGGCTGGGGAGAAGGCAGGGTCCACCCTGGGCCAGACTTGCTGGCAGTGGTTGGCAATTCTAGTCAGGCAGCAGTGAAAGTGATTCATGAATTTTCTCCTTAAAAGTGAAAAATGCCGCTCCTATCTGAGAGGAATTAGGAATGTTTACAGCTGAGTTTTGAATGCTATGTTGTTTCCATTCTCAGAGGAAACCTTCTTTGGGTCGCATCCTTCCCTAGGGATGAGAAAATAGAATTCTCTGAAGCCCTGTTGCTAGTGTGAGACATCTGCGTGTGGAAATCCAAAGAGTTTTTTTGTAAAAACAGACCTGCAGCTGGGGGGCGGGAAGCCTTTTATAAACCAAAACTGGCAAAGCTTGCCAAGGCTGCCACTTAAGGGTGCTGACCAGCCTTGGGCTCTAACAAATGCAGCCTCTTCTTCTGCCCACAAATTAGGGAATTAGGGGAGAGGTCCGGCTTGGCTACCAAACATTCAGGTTGGACAGCCGTCTATTGGCAGCTTTCCCATTTCTTAGTGGATTCTACCCCAGATTATCTCGAATGGGGCTGTAATCCATGCCATCTGGCTGTTTGCCTCTTAGATGTGCCAAGATCTTGGCTATTCGGCTGTTTATGTGACAGGCCAAGAAAAAGTATGAATAGTGGACTTGGTCTCCATCTGCATCCTGTATAGCTAGTTTGAGTGGTGAACCCTTGCCTCGTGGTGGTGGTGGTGCTGATGGTGATGGTGAGGAGGAAGAAGGTGATGGTGAGAGTGAAAGTGTGCCAGTGAGGGGATGTGTGACTGGGCGAGACATCCCTGAACCTCAGCTCTGTTACCTCTAAGACAGTGATGCTAGCATCTCAGGGTCTGGAGCACAGTGAGAATGTATGGACAGTGAGGCAGGCTCAGGAGTCACTTCCTCATTCTTTGAATGGAGCAGTGTGCTTGTGGTGAGTGGTTTAACTCATAGCTTTAGAGTGGAGGGAGATTTGGGGCCCTGCTTGCTTCAGGGTTCCTGGATTTTGTCAGTGTGGGTGCTGCCATTCCTGTGCCATCCCTGACACCCCTCCGCTCTCTGCGTTTTTTGTGTCTGACTGCTGTGGCACTCTCTGGTCACTCCTGTACCACACTTCTCAGAAGCAGGTTTTAAAATCCATAAAGAAAAATACCCAGGACTAAAAAGGAAGCCAATGACATGGAAATATAGTAGTTAGTATCAATAATCAATGGGGTGAGGTGGTTGCATTATTCTAATTTACATAGCATCTTTCCATTGGGCTGGATTCAGTGACCATGTTTTATTATAACCTGAGTGGTACAAACTAGATTTTTTGCTTATACACTGTCTTCATTTTCAGGTGTGTCCCTCCCTCTCGAAGTAAGCCATCCCTGGTGAGAAAGAATAAAAAAAGGAGGAAAAGGCAGTTTAACGAAACTTAAGTTACACAGAGCTAATTGTGTATTGGCTATTCCACACCCCCCTCCTCCATCTCTGCCAAGACAGTGCATTTTAAGAAGTTTTTTGGTGCTTTTTTTAAACGTTCTTTCAGTTCCTTCTCCCCTTTGAATGCCCATTCCCTTCTAACAAAGAAAAAGAAATGAAAATGGAATTCTTGCACCAAGTCTGATTGTCCTTTGACCTGGTTGTGTCTTGCCTCTGCTGTGAGAGCAGCAGACACGCCTTGTAGTTTGGATCCTCAACCCCTAGCAGGATGCCCAGCACACAGTAGGTGGCTGCTTCAGGAGGTCACAGCTGCTGGAACTCTTCTCTGAAACCTTTGTGGGGCTTTCGTGTTCTGAGCTTGACTTGCTTTTTGTGGGATTTTCACTTGCTGTCATTGCCTGGGGTGTCCTTCATTCTGTTTTCTTTGACTCCGTAGCAGTTCAAGACGTCCTGATTCTGTAAATTCCTCATTTGTCATTTCTTACCCCTCAGTAAACCATCCTTCCCCACCCACTTATAGACACCTGGTACTGGAATGATTGGAGCACCAGCCCTGGAGGCAGGAAGACCTGAGTCCAACCAGCTGTGTGACCTGGGCTGAGTCACTTAACCTCTGTTTGCCTCAGTTTTCCCAGCTTTAAAATGGGGATAATAACAGCACTCACTTCACACTGAACTTATGCCTTCCTCAGCTATTTTGTTTCCTACGACCCCAGTGTCTTGCACGTCAGACACAAGGACACTTTCTGAAGCCCACCTGGTCTCCCTGTTCTCTCCCCCCTTCCTCTTTCCCTCTCTTCCTCCCCCTCTTCTTCCTTCTCTCTCAGTTGGCTTCATGTTTACTTACTGGTGTCCATAGAAACGTTGGTCTAGAGTTGGAAGGGCTTTTGGAGTCTTGTCCAAATCCTTTTATCTGAGGCCCTGAGAGTTTAGACACCTCACTCAGGGCTTACACAGCAGAATTCAAATTCCTATCCAGGTCTACCTTAAAAAAGAAAACCCCAAAGCTTATCGTTTGCTCTCAGTAGAGTGTGTCTCTGCGAGGGAAGGGACTGGGTGGCTTTTGCCCTTTATCTCCAGGGCACACATCAGCAGGCACACAGTAGAGGCTTAATAAATGTTTATTGGAAATGAACTTGAAGAGTGCTTACTCCTTGGCTAGTCTTGCTGGCCGCTGTCTGTCTATAAAGTGTCTAACACGGCTTATAGGGATTGTTCCATGGATAGGGCTGAGTCAGAGCAACCCCCCTAAATAATGCAGAATGCCCCATTTCTTTTTTTTTTTGTAAGACCCATGGCTATATTTTATTTTTTACATTTTTTTCTATTAAACAAATGCTTTATTAACTTCTGTTTTAAATCATTCATTTCCACCAGATTTTGAGTTACAATCATTTTCCCCCCATTATTCCCCTACCCACCCTCCCAGAATAGCAGTCCCACAAGATATCGCTTCCTCCAATCTGCTCTCTCCCATACCTTCTCCTATACCCCCTTCGACTTTTCCATTAGAGGAAGGTGAATCTTTGTGACCCAATGCCTGCACATCCTATCTCCCAATTATAAGCAAAAGAGTATTAATAATAGTATTTATATATATTTGAAACATTTAATGTTAAGACCTCGACTTTCAGATCCATTTCCTTCTTCCCTTGTCACCCATTCCCTCTGGGGAGATAAGTAATTCAGTATATGTTGTACATGTCTAACTATGCAAAACATTATCATAGTAGATATATTGTACAAGGCTGCTTACAATTCCCTCCCACTCATCCCACCCCCCACCTGGTCCATTCCCCACATGATCCTGTCCCTCTTCTATAGTGGGTACTTCCAACCACCCCTCCCCCCAAGGATGCCCTCCCATCCATCATCCCTCCTCTCATCCCCCTTCCCCCTATTCTGCTGCAGGTTGAGATATCCCATTTAGTATGTATGTCATTCTCTCCCTGAACCAAATTCAATGAGAATGTGGATTTGCCTTTTTGCCTTCCTATTCTTCCCCCCCTTACAACCACTTCCCCTTGCTTCTTCTACATGGGATAATTTACCCTACCCTGTCTCTCCCCATCTCCTCTTTCCACTTTCCTCTCTCACCTCATAATTTCATCCCTTGAGTATTCTCCCTTCCCAACAAATTCAACCTATGCCCTCTATCCATACATAACTGTAACCACATACACACACATTCACATATGTACTCATATGACCACACACCCTTCTTCCATTATTTTCATAGTGAGAAAGATATCATCAGTCACAGATATTGCTTTTCCATATAGGAATGTAAATAGTTCAACTTTGATAAGTTCCTTTTGATTTCTTTTCACTGATTACCTTCTCATGCATCTCTTCCTTCTTGTGTCTGGATGTCAAATTTTCTATTCAATTCTGGTTTTTTCCTCAGGAATGCTTGAAAGTCCTCTATTCCACTGAATGACCATATTTTCCCCTGAAACAAAATACTCAGTTTTGCTGGGTAGGTGACCCTTGGGTTCATTCCCAGTTCTTTTGCCCTCTGGAATATTGTATTCCATGCCCTGTGATCCCTCAGTGTAGAAGCTGCCAGGTCCTGGGCTATTCTGATTGTGTTTCCACAATATTGAAATTGTTTCTTCCTGGCTGCTTGGAGTATTTTCTCCTTGATCTGGGGATTCTGGAACCTGGCTATAATATTCCTGGGAGTTTTCTTTTTGGGATCTTTTTCAGGAGGTGATCTGTGGATTCTTTCAACCTCTATTTTGCCCTCTGGATCTAAAACATCAGGGCAGTTTTCCTTGAGAATTTCTTGAAGGGTGATTTCTAGGTTCTTTCTTTGATCATGGCTTTCAGGTAGTCCAATAATTTTTAAATTGTCTCTCCTGGATCTATTTTCCAGGTCAGTGGTTTTTCCCATGAGATATTTCACATTGCCTTCTAATCTTTCGTTTGTTTGGATCTGCTTAACAGCATCTTGATTTCTCATAAAGTCACTAGCTTCCATTTGCTCCAGTCTAACTCTGAAGGAATGAATCTCCTCAGTGAACTTTTGAGATTCTTTTTCCATCTGGCAAATTCGACTTTTTAAGGCATTCTTCTCCTCATTGCCCTTTTGGGCTTCCTTTGCCATTTGAGTTAGTCTATTTTTTAAGGTGTTGTTTTCCTCAGTCAGGCTGTTGACCCTCATTTCATACTTTTCCTGCATCCTTCTCATTTCTCTTTCTAATTTTTCCTCCACTTCTCTTATTTGATTTTTAAAGTCCTTCTTAAGGTCCTCTATGGCCTGCAACTTGCTCATGTTTTCCCCTGGGGCTTTTGGAGCAGGACTTCTGACCTCACAGTCCTTTTCCCGCTCTATGCCCCCAAAATAGGAGTCTAGGGTTGCATTTTTCTGTTTCCTTTGCCTTGGCATGTTGCCACTTAATTACTTGACTTTGGGGCTTGTTGCCACACTATGGCTTTAAGGCCAGATAGAGGAATTTTCGTCCCAAACGTGTGGGGGCCAACTTCCGTTTCTGGCAAGCTGTAAACCCATCCACGACTTCTACCCTAGATCACAATCCAGATCCAGGGAGGTTAAAGCAAGAGCGATTACCCCCCAAGACTGGTCGCTGGATCTCCCTACAGTTCGTAGGTCAGGAGTTGGAGCTGCCTCTGAAAACTACAAAATGGGGTGTCTCCTCAGTGGCTTCTAGCCCCCAGGGGAGGGAGTCGACTCATTCCCCAAATACTGGTCCCAAAGTCCATAGGACGCTAACCTCTTACTTTGTCCTAGGCATGTCTATGTTGATAATTCTGGAGTCGCCACAGCTACTGGTGTTCTGGGGTCTCTCCAGCTGGCTGCTGGCCCTGCCGCCCTGGGGCTAAAACCTCGGCTCACTTGGACCTAGGCTCCGCTCTTGGATCCCTGTGCTCTGAGTGCTGCCGGCTCCCAGACCACTGCACTGGTCCTTCCTGCAGGGCTGCTGGGCTGTCCTCAGTGGGAGGTTAGCTTCTCTGTGTCGTTCTGTGCGTGCTGGGGCTCCAGAAGTTGTTCAGAGTCCCCTTTTACATAGTTTGGGGGGAATCTGGGGGCAGAGTGGCTTGGATGAGCTGTTTCTACTCCGCCATCTTGGCTCCGCCCCAGAATGCCCCATTTCTAATGCTGAAGGCTTCCTTTGCCCAGGTACTTCCCTGGGCCTATTGACCTTCCTCCTCTCAGTGGTTCCATCTGATCCTAGAAAGTATGTTATGGTTGGAAGGGTCTCGAATGGGCATTTTGCCTGGTCAGAGGATTAGAGATTTAGGATTAAAGGGGACCTTAGAGGTTTTGTAGAACAAACCCTCATCTTACAGATGAGGAAACTGGGGCTCAGGGATGGGAAAGAACTTTCCCAAGGTCATGCAGTGCATATGACAGCCCTGTTCAAATGCCTGAAAGGCTGTCTTTTGGAAGAGGCATTAGTTGGGTTCCATTAGACACCAGAGGGCAGAACGAGGGGCAGTGTGAAAAGTTGCCTAGAGGCCAATTGAGGCTTGGCATCAGAACTTTACTGTCAACAAGAGTGGGAGGGGCGCCCTGCATGTGACTGCCCCTTGTTGGGTATGTGACGTTGGGGACTCCTTTGGACTAGTCATTGCTGAGCTTGTTTCTAACTCAAATGTTGTGATTCAGTTATCTTTGAGTAGTTCAGGGTGTACATACTTAAACCAAGAGGGACTTCGGATCTGTAATGGATCTTTAAACAAAAATAACCTAACAGAGCCATTCATTCGCTTAGAAGATGGATGGATGGTGTTGGCCCAGTATAGATCACTCCTGGGTGTGGGCCACAGACCTGAAGGAGGACCTGTTGAAAGAAGCATGCATGTCCACCTAGGGAAAGTCTTCTCTCACTGACAAGCCTGGCTGAGCTTTTTCTTTTTCTTTTCCAGTTTTTGTTCATTTCGTGCATTGCTGCTTTCCTTGCTCATCTTGGCTTCCTGATCTTTCAAGTTGTCCTCTCAAAACAAGGAGCAGCCCTTTTGAAGGTCCCAGTGATTGCTAATAATGAACATCTGTGTAGCTCCTAGTCCTGACTACAAACCCCTGGCTTGGGGGTAGCCTTTCTCTGTCCAACAGACTGTCTGGCAGTGACCCTGGCAGTAGACTGGAAGGCTTGGGAAACGTTGCCCACCAGCTCATTTGTTTCTCCAGGATAGCTCTGTCAAGTAGTGAAAATAGGTGGTTATTTTATGCCCATTTTGAAGACGAGGTAAATGAAGGTCAGAAAGGTTAGTATTAAGGCATTATTCTCTCCTCAGCTTAAGGAAGTGCCCAGAAAGACTGTGACCATTCCTGGAGTCAGATAGCTCGTGCACAGGGAGAGGCTGCATAAAGGACAGTTTAATTGTGGGGCAGATGGAAAGGCCTGGACTTCCTTGGGTACCCAGGCCCTGGGATTCCAAGGCTCCGTAGAGGGAGCAGAAAGGGCAGAGAGCACTGGAGATGGAAGGGCAGAGGCTGGTGGAAGGACAGGCCGAATAGAGAGGCAGGCTGCTTGTTAAGGAATTTGTCTGGGCTCACATGTCAAAGCCGGGTGCCTTCACTCAGGCCCAGCGGTCTTTCCATCTCAGTGACATAGACCTACCCAGGCCCTCCCTGGATGGGTTCCCCTGGGGAGGCTGGTCGTTGTGGCTCCCTCTGCCTCTGACGCGGTTCTGTAGCTCAGGTACAGCTATTACTTGTGTCCAGATACAGCCCTGAACCCTCACTTTCTGTCTTGGGGGTATGCTTACCCTCATTTCACAATTGGGACTGCATGACCTTTGCACCCATGGCTCTGAATCTGGGACCTGAAAATTTAATGTCTACAAATACTTGGATCTCTGTATTTCAGTAGAATTGGTTCCCTTTGAGATCTTCTATACTTCCTTTATGCTTTTAAAAACATGATTCTTCTGAGAAGGGGTCCCTAGGCTTCTCCAGATTTCCTGCCCAAGGGTTCTAAGACACACAGATAGGTTCTAGACTGTTCTAGACTCATCTGAAGGAAGGTCACTAGACAGCTGATGTCACCAGTCAAAAAGAAATGTTATGTGCTTTATCCTTGTGGGAATGAAGAAGCATTTATTCAGGGTCTCTCTGGGCCGGGCAGTGCTAGATCCTGGATATTCAGAGACAAAATTGAAACCGTTCCTGTCCTCATGAGGTTGATGTCCTAATAAAATGACTGAACTTAGAGGTTTAGGAAGATCCTCAGGTTTGATCTTAAATCTTGAGTGAAAGCCCTTCCCTTCAGCTACATCTCAGCTTTACACTGGGTGTGTGGTTCACTGGGCAGAGCCTTGACTTTGGAGCCAAAACCTCTGGGCTCTTAAAACTCCTGAGGTCCAGGTGGCCTTAGCCAAGGATCTTCACCCAACTCTCAGGCCTCAGTTTCCTTATCAGGGGAATGGGGGAGGGGAGGTCAGACTAGATGACCCTGAGAGGGCCCTCTTACCTCCGGATCTTCTCCCTCTCGCTTCCTGAATCATGGAAATGAAAGCAGTGACTATCTCTGTTTGCTGTTCTCCCAGACACAGTTGGCAGGGGAAATGTGGCCTAGATTTGGTCCAATTCAGTATGTGTTTGTTCTCTCCAACTTTCCCTGTGCTCCTCAAAGTACAGACATTCCCTTTACTCTGAAATTTGGGGAGTCTCGTTAGAGCTCTCTGCAATCCTTTGTTTTAATTTTTACAAATGTAGTGTCATTTTAAAATGTTCCAATTAATAAGCATTTCCTTTCTCCTTCTTGCCTTCCCCACTGGAAAAAGAAACAACAAACAAAATGTTTGCAACAAATGACTAAGACAAAGCAAAGCAAGACAAATTTCCGGATTGGCTCCCAATGCAAATCTGAGTCTCAGATGGCACGTGAGTCCCTGCCCTTGAGGTCAGGAGATGGCTGGGTGCGTGCCCCATTATTCATCAGGATTGAACATGCAATAATCTTTTAAAATATATTTTTATTTCACTAAATATTTCCCAATTACATGTAAAAGTATTAAAATTCTTTTTTAAAAAATGTTGAGTTCCAAATTCTCTTCCTCCTCCTCAGCCTTTCCCACCCCTTGAGAGGGCGAGCAATAGGATGCTGATTATACTCAGAGTCAATGCAAGAATCTTCCAACTGCTCTGTCCCTCCCCTTTGTCTGCTTCTCATCCCGCTTCCAAATGGCTGCCAGGTCAATCCCCCTCAATATAGCTCTGAAGCAAGAAGGCAGAGCCTCTAGAGTCAGATGCCCTAGGTGCTAATCCTGTCCCTGCTACTGACCCTGGCATTGGACCTGGTGACCCTCCTGTTAAAATGAGATTGACCTGGGGAGTTCCTGTTCTGTTTCTGATGCTTCGGGATTTGGGGGTAGGCTGCCCTTGCTCAAAGGCCCTCATTGACTTCTGTTGACTATGGGATAAAGTCTCTGTTCTTTTACTTGGCATTCAAGGCCCATAATAGTCTAGTGCCTATCTCTGTACCTTTCTCTTCTTATTCTTGTCACCTCTGTGCCAACAAGCCTGGTCTGCCAAGTGTTGTCTGAGAACTCCTTGGTCCTGCCAGTGACCTCTTCCCCCTTCCCTCCTCCATCCCACTCCTAGACTGCCCATCTTTAAAGAGAAGATTAAGTCCCATTGAGGTAAAAGGTACCCAGACTCCAGTCATTGCCCAGGTGTAGGAGCCATATGACCTTGGACAAATCACCTTCCTTCTTTTTTTTTTTATTTTAATTTAATTTTTTGCTTTTTGGAGGGGTAAGGTAGGGCAGTTGGGGTTAAGTGACTTGCCCAAGGTCACACGACTAGTTTTTGTACTAAGTGTGTGAGGCTGGAGTTGAACTCAGGTCCTCCTGACTCCAGAGCTGGTGCTCTATTCACTGCACCATCTAGCCACCCCAGTTGCCTTCCTTCTTGAGCCTCGTACTGCCAAACTTCCACGTGAGGAGATGGGGCCAGTTGAGCTCTGGACCATGGTCCAGCTCTGTCTTTCTCAGCTCCCTCTCGGGATTTCTCACCGAGGGAGTTGAATTTACCCACCATGTCAGCTGTAGACTTGATCCCAGATCCATTGACTCCAGGGCTAGTCCTCTTTCCCTTGTACCAAGCTGACTCCCCAGTCCAGTTCTCCTGTCCTTCCTCAGTTTGCTTTTCTCCAGATTAGACATTCGGAGCACTGAGACTCTGGAAAGGCCCAGGAGGGGAGTGGGCAGCCCTTTAGGAATGTTGGGTGAGGGAAAGAGTGGGAATAAATTGGGCCTTATCCCTTCACACTGAGAAGAAACGCATGAAGACAATGAAGCAAACATCCCATCCCCGTGAAGGGATCTTGGTTACACATGAATGTGTTTCAAAAGCAGCAGCTCGAACCCAAGAGGAAAAAATAAAAGTTGCAACTCTGGCCAAAAGTTGTCTCAGACATGCGGCATTTCCTCTCTCCCCAGGTCCCCCCCGGCTCCCCCTTGATTGCATCCTGGCAGGGAATCATTTAGCCAAAGGAGATCCAGATTAGCAATGCCCTTGGGGGCGGGGGAGGTGCCCTGTGGAGTCAGGCCTCCACAGACCATCTCTCCAGGCTTTGCCAAGCTCTTCTTCTGTCACCTCCTGCATGTGGAGTTTGTCAGGCTGGGGTGTAGAAAAAGCACAGGAGTTTGCTTGGCTTTCAGACACCTGGCTGCCCTATAGAGCTTGGGGGCAGAGAAGTGACCCCTGACTTTCTGGGACCATGTCTATGCATGCGTCCCACTAATGTCACTATACAAATGGTTCCTCTGTTTATTAAATGAATTAATGAGTGGCAGTGGGTCGAGGCAGACAGAGCTGCTTCCTCTTTCTCTGCAGAGATTACTGGATGCTTGATACCCTTGACTACTCTCTCCTGCTCCTGGTTTTCCCACCTCTGTGACCACTCTTAGTTTCCTTTGCTGAACCTTCCTCCATGTCACACCCTATAGCTGCAGATGTCCTTCAAGGCTCTGTCCTCCCTCTCACATTGGGGACCCCTCCAGTTCCATGGACTTCATTGTCATCTCTTTGAAGATAGTTCCCAGATCTGTATATCCAAGCCTAGCATCTCTTGGATTTCTATCCTGAGTCTGTTGCTCTTGGTCTCTGTCTATTGGTCACTTCAGATTGGGTGTCTTGGCTCCTCCAGCTTGGCATGAGCAAGTCCCTCGTTCACCGTTTACTGAGCACCATTCTTCCCACTCACCAGAGTTCACAACCTTGGCATCATTCTTGACTACTCTGCGAACTCCACATAGGCAGTCCGTGGCCCTTTGTGTTTCTACAGCATCTCGTGAATTCTTCTTCATTCACTCAGTTGCATCCTGGGATGGGCCCTCATCCCTTCTTTCCAGGACTCAGGTCACAGCATCGTAACTGATCTCCTTGCTTCAAGACCCTCCCGACTTCAGCCTGTCATCCAGCAGCTGCCAAAGGGATTTTCTGAAAGCACAGATCTGACTGGGCCATTCTTTTACTCAGTAAACTCCAGTGATTCCCTATTTACCTCCAGAATCAAATGTAAATCCCCCTATTTGACATTTAAAGCTGTTTATCATTGACCCCTTCCTAACATCCAGTCTTCTTACACATTATTTCCTGGCACTTTGTGATGCAGCCTCACTGTCCCATTTGCTGTTACATACAAAAACATAAACCAATTCTCTCTCCTTCCTTCCCTCCCTCTCCCTCCTTCTCCCTCTGTCTCTCTGTCTCTCTCCCTACATCTCCTCTCTCTCTGTCTCTGTTTCCCTCCCCTCCCCTCTCCCACTCTCCCCACCCTCCCCCGCCTTGCCATCCTCCATGACCTCTGTCCCTTGGGATCATTGGTTTCTTTCAACACCAGCTTAAGTACCACCTTCTACATGAAGTCTTTAGTCTCTCCCCAAACTACCTTGTATTCCTTTCTTACATATTTTGCATATATTTATGTGTACTTATTGCCTCCCTAATTAGAATGTAAGCTTGTTGCACTCAGGGAGGATTAGAGTATTTCTGCTCTAGATTCCTCTAACTCCTTCCCTTTTATCGTTTAGGCTCCTGAGCCATAACTTTTTCAGTTTTTCCCCCCTAATTGATGGGCACTAATTTGGTTGTGGTTCTTTGCAACAACAAAGTATTTTTGTAATTTTTTTTTACATTCTTTTCCTCCGTTTTTGATCTCTATGGGGTATAAGCCTAGTAGTTGTATCACTGGATCAAATGATATTATAGGTTTAGTAACCAGACCCTCTGCATTCCCATTTTTCCCCATTCTTAAATTCTTTTGCTCTTCTGATTAATTTTATTCTAGTTTTCTAAATTAGCCCTTTGATGGGTTGATATGACCCTGAATCTACATGTTAATTTGGGTATTCTCATTTTTTACTGTGTTGACAAAGCCTAACCATAAGCAGTAAATATCCATCCTATTATTTAGTTCTGTCTTTATTTCTGAAGAGTGTTTGTAGTTGTTTTCTCCAAGTTGCCATGTAGACATTAGTAACTATACCTCTATATTCTCTAGTTATTTTGAATGGAATTTCTTACCTCCATCTCTTCCTACTGAGTTTTGCTGATTAATATTTAGAAAGGCTGATGACTTTGATGGTTTAATTTTCTCCTGCCAAGTTACTGAAATTATTGTTTCAATTACTTGTTTTTAGCTGAATTTCTCTCCCACCTCTTCCCCTCACTTCTCCGTGATTCACTAGCCACTTCCCTAGAATCCCTTCCTCTCTGCTTGACCTTTTGTTTTAATCTGCTAATGGTTAATCCAAAGAAACTACCATCTGGTTTCTCCACTTTTGTACTGGGGTTTACTCATTGTTGCTGAAAAAAGTTCTCCCAAGTCCCACTGATTCACCCACTGTAAATTCCTTTGTCGATCCTGTCCTTACTCAGTTTCCCAAAGGGAGTGCTATCAACTCCCACAGACTTCTAACTGAACTCCCTGCTCCCCCATCCCCACCACCTTCCTCTGTCTCTTTCCTCTCTCCTGATCTTCAATTCCACTCACCTGAGAAACAGGTAGTATCCACTTCTGGGCCATCTTTGTAGCATCCTCAGCCATGATCTTCATCATTCTCACCCTCCTTCCCCCTCCCCCCCAATTCTGCTGTTCAGGATTAGAGGTTTGATGGCTTTAAGGTCACAGAGGGAGAAATGGAGGTTTCCTGCCCTCAACTGGTTGCTAATCTCTAGTAGACGAGAGAAGACATAGCTGAGGCAAAACTATAGGAAACGTCAGTATGTATGTACATTAATGTAAGACCCTCCATCCATAAGTACTGAAGCAAAAGAGGCAGGGGTTCTTGGAGACCTTTAACTTGGCATCTCTTCTTGTGAGCAGAACAACCTAAGGAAGATGATTTTTTTTTTTTTTTTGCTGGCAGGAGAGAAGAATATTAGACTGGCATCATTGAAGGAGGAAGGCAGAGGTAATGGACTGAGTGCTTGTAACCAAAGCCACAACACTTTTTTTCTGAATTATTTGCAGATTTTTTTTAAAGCAATTGGAGTTAAGTAACTTGCTCAAGGTTACACAGCTAGTTATTTATTTATGTGTGGGTGCTCATTTTCTGAGGCCGGAACCGATCCAGCATCCTCCTGACTCTGGGACTGGCGCTCTTACTCACTGTGCCACCTAGCTACCCTTGCAGATTTTTTAAAATGACTATTTCTAAATTTTGCTATTAGAACTTTTGAAGTATGGTAAATGCCTCAGAAAACTGGAGACCAGCGCTCTAACCACTGCAGCTCTTAGCAGATAACACCAAGAGCTGGTGTTTGATTCTGGAGGTAATAGGGAGCTCTGGAAGTTTATTGTTCAGGGGAGTGACATGGTCAGACCTTGAAGAACAGCTTTAGAAAAATCCCTTTGGCAGCTGAGTGGAGGACAGTTGGGATGGGACTTGAGAGACTTGGAGCACCCAGAGCAGTTAGAAGAAAGAACTCTTGGGATCAGACCTGAACCAGGGAGGGGGGTGGCAGTGGGAGTGGAAAGGAGGGATTAGATTTGAGATGCTTTGGCAGTCACGGAATAAGGTTGCCTGAAAAAATGGAGGATGAGAGTTTGTGGAACCTGCTTAAGAGCAGACCAGGTATTGGGTGGTTGTCCTGTGGAAGAGGGATTTGTTCTCTTCTTGGCCCTGGAAGAGAGAAGCAGCAGCAGTGGGTGGACTGGGATGCCCTGGGAGGGAGCCTTTTGCCCCTCTGCCAGCCAAGGTTCCATTGACTTGACTGAGCTGTTGGATAAGTAGATTCCTGCCGAGGTGGGTTGGACTAGATCTTGTGAGGTGTCTTCCTAGGAGTCTCTGATTCTGTGATTCAGTTATGTCACAAAAGAAGTGTGCCAGAGACAAAGGCACAAGGAGAGCTCAGGGGAGGAGAGGGAAGGAATTGGCCAGTGGCCATAGAAATGGTTCCCACATTAGCTAGGAAGAGGGCAGGGGATGTGTAACCTGAGATTAACCTGAGATGTCGCATTTGAGGGAAGGTGGAGAGAGAGAGAGAGAGAGAGAGAGAGAGAGAGAGAGAGGTGGGGAGAGAGAGAAAGGTGGGGGAGAGAGAGGGACAGAGGGAGGGAGAGAGAGAAAAAGGGAGGGAGAGAGAAACTGTGACTGAACAGGTTTTTTTTTGTTGTTGTTGTTCTTTGCTTTAACATTATATCATTGAAGATGTTGGGAAAACTAGTTGTTTATTCTTCCTAAGTGAAAGAAGTCAAGTGGAAAATGTGGTCTTGTCTCCATATCAGCAGTTCCTGAGCCAGAGAAATTGGCCTTCCAGTCAGAGTCGGGACGATGTATGACCCTGGGCAAGCGGCTTTCCCCTTTGGAGCCTCAATTTTCTGATCTGTAAAATGGGTGGGAGGTGGTGGTTTTAGGAGGAAAATGCTTTGTAGGTTTGGCTGTGCTATGGAGACGTGCATTTAGTAATTGGATACTGAGAATAGGGAAATGTCAGTTTCATAGATAATTCAGTCAGAACTTTGCAACACCATTCTAGAAGGAGGGACTGAAAATCCCTGGTTAAGATCTCCGTGGTATGATAGAAAGAAAACTGGCTCCAGCATCAGAAGGGAATAGGTTCATCCATTGCCAGATCATATCCTACCTCTATGACCATGGGCAGATCATTTTACCTCTCTGGGACTCAGTTTCCCCCTCAGTAAACTGAGGGGTTGTATCAGAAGGCCTCAGATCCCTTTCAGTGCTAAATCTAGAATCCTACAGCCTTTCTGAGCCTCAGTTTCCTCACCAGTGACATTTACAGGGAACTGACATTAAGCTTATCCTAGAACCGGGGTTCTCAGAATTACAACAGATTCTTTAGATCCCAGGTCGACAGCTCATGCCCTTTACATCCCCCTGGAGTGTTCAGAGATTCCCACCAGTATCTTGACCTCCCTTACATTCCACCATTCATTTCTTAGCCTGGATGTATGGTTCATTGGGATCTCCCTCCCCTTTTCCCTACTTATTAGGGCTTTCCATTCCTTGTTAACAAAAATTCTTTTCTCCCCACTCTGAACATCATTCCCTTGCTAAAGAAATCAGATAGTTGGAGTTTGACTAAGAAAATCAAGTCAGCAAGTTCCATGTGGCCAGTAGGGAGAGCACCCTGGGAGGTGGAGTGGGATGGGTCCTGCCTCCCCAGTTAAGTTCTGATCCTGTCTCCTCTGCTCAGTGGGTGTGTCTCCTTGGGACTTTCTTATCTCTAAATGAAGGGGTCGACCCAGATGGCCTGGAAGGTCCCTTCCTTCCAGCTCTGAAGCTCCTGAGTTATTTGTTTGCTTTAAAGTACCTCCCAGAAGCTAAGGGGAGCTATTGTAGATAAGCTCTCTGTTAAAGGCTTGTTGTCTTCTGAATGTTTAATCTCGTCCCTCCTGCTGTTATTAAAAAAAAAAAAAAGCCTCATCCTTGGAGTGAGGGTGCTTCAGAAAGCTCCCAGATCCTTCTGCTTTGAGAGGTTTAGTAAAGTGATAGGAGTGACCTAGAGAGTTAAACAGAACTCCTTGGGATTCTCTGTAAGAAAAAAAGGGCCGCTGTGTTTAGGGATCCATTTCAGCTCATGAAGATTTGGAGATTTGTAGTGACCTGGTTTGAGAGGAGTGATGTCCTGGGGTGCTGGGCACAGTCAGGAATGCCTTCGGTGTCCCCCACCCCCCACCCCCCTCCCCCCAGCTGATGAGGTATGTGGCACCTTGGAGACCAGGGTTGTTATGAGGCTTTGATGGTATGCAAAGTACTTGCCAGGTTTGGGAGCCTCGAAACTCAGTGTTCTGGAGGACTCCAGGAGAGGGGCCCCAGCATGTTGTGTAGATAGGTCAAACTTAGGGAAAACCCCAGCTATGAGGGAGGCCCTGAATGGGCAGTGGGATGGGTTGCAGTCTGCTTCAGAGGGTGGAGTGTGCACTTCGTGGAGATCAGAGATGTAGCAGCCAGTTTGATACTAGCTCTGTTCCTTGGCTTTGGGACAGCCAGCATGTCCCGTCCCCCCAAAGGGGCAGCGGGCTTGTTGTGTCAATCCCATTTATAGACTTTGAGCCTTTTATGAGACCTTCTTCATTCCTGGTCTGAGTGTCCAGAGCAGTGGATGGTGCTGACACGGACAGCATCCCCGTCAGCTGTTGGCTCAGGAATGCCCAGGACATGGCAGCTGTCGAAGCATCCTCAGACAGGGGCCAGAAGGCTTTGCTGCCACTGCCGCCGTCACAGTCCTAGCACCCAGTCTTTGTCCTCTCGGGCTCCAGCGGCATCTTGTTTCAACATTCTCCCCACCCCCACTTTTTAAAGATCCCCACAATGAACTATCCTTTGTTAAGAAAAAAAACCCCAAACCCAACATATTGCAGCCGAGTCTGACACGGATGAGATGCTTTGTCTCCATGCCCCCCCCCCCCCCAGCAAAGGACGGAGGTATGTGTCCTCTTGTCTTCTCCAAAGCCAAGTTTTGTTGTCAGTAAGTCAGTTAACAAACACGTGTGAGGCCCTACTGGGTGCCAGGCTCTGATGGGGAAAAAGCAAGGTAGCACATAGTTGTTATCCTCTTTTGCCACTCCCTCCTCGAACTTGGAGCTCTTTTCTGATTCTCCTTTCTCGGGCCTGTATGCTACCTCAGAGCTCCCCATTTGTCCAGTCTGACTCCTCGACGTTGCCCCACTACCTTCCTGGGCCACAGGTTGGCCATTTCCCCAGTCATTTGGCCTCCTCTTAGTTCTGGTTCTATGCTGGCCAGAAATTCCTTTCTCTGGTCTTCCCGCCGTGGCATCTGTGCCCAGCATCTGTGGCTGAGAGAATATGAACGTCTTGTGACTTGTCTTGTGGCATTTCACACGTCTTCTGTCCCAGGGCCCCAGTCACCAGAATCATGTTCCCATTTGGTCACAGCCACTTTCAGGTTGAGAGAGGGCATCTGCTGGTGCAGGGCTGGCCCTCTGTCTGCTATCATTCTAAAGTGGACGCACTCTCACCTGACTGTCATAATAGCCATCTGAGGGTCTAAGGGGCCTCACTCACATCTTATGGACCAGGAAAGCAAGGGTCAGGGGGATTTAAAGGACTTTGTGGGGGTCCTGGTCTGCTCAGTGTGAGGTAGGAGGGTGAAGATGTCACAGGCTGACTTGGGTCTGAGCTGAGGAAAAGCTTACGTAGAAGGAGTGGGGGTGGGGGCTCCCCAAGCAAAGGCTGGCCACTGGCCATTTTGTTTGTTTGGCCACTGGATGCCATGTGTTGGTAACTTTTGTCACTTCTGGACATTAAACCCTCCTGAGTAACCAAAAAAAGTGCTTAAGAATAGGCAAGATGAGGAGATCGGACAATGTATTCAGCGTTTAGCCCATGAAGGCCCCCACCTTTGTCTGAAGGAAGGTAAGATTCCATTAACTCTTCCCCCTAACAACGGTTTTTCTTCACCATTTTTAAAACAAAAAAGGGATCCTTTGGTTTTAACCTCTCCACCATTTCCAGTTATAGACCAGCCCTATTGTAGATCCCAGGGAACAAAGCATAAGAAAGGGAAAAGGGAGAGCACCATGGGTCAGGATTCCATGCCCCTAGTGTCTAACCTTGCAGGAAAGGGTAGGAGAGGTTGGGGGGGGCGGGGCTGGCAGGAATGGAGATAAGTTTTCTCTTTTTGGTCCCAAGGAAGAGCTGCTCGCTTACTGATCAGGGTTTGGCTTCTTGTCTGGATGTGTTCACTGACGTTGTTGTAGTTACATTGTTTATGATCTTGATTTTTGCCTCAGTTTTTCCAAATCTTCTCATGAATTTCCTGAATTCTACATTCCTGGTCATTGGGCACCTCCCTTTCTCCCCTAGTTTTTTGCTCCAACTACGAGTTGAGCTGAGAATTTTAGTTCATGCTGAGCCTTTCTTTCTCTTGGAGACATGGGACCACCACTGCAATGAGTGGCCGGTGCCTTTTGTTGCCCCGGGTCCACATTACTCCCCAGAATGATTTGACCACTTTGCAGCCGCCAGGAGGCTGAGCGTTTCTCCCAGTGCCCACACAGAGCTGATTTACAGCTTTAATATGAGCGAGCTTTCCTTGGAAGCTGGGCCAGTCATGAGTTACATTGGCTTGTCATGGGTCGCTCTGGTTCCTGGTAATTCTTGGAACTCAGCAGCCTGTTGCTTCTTGGCCTGAATATTTGGAAGCTGAGGAGGTTGCTGAGCTGGTTTGTCAAAGCAAACACTGGGGGCCTTTCTGCCAACCCGGAAGTGGAGAGCCCAGGGACACAATGGCAGCATTCTTGCCTTACCTTCCGAGTGGGAAGAAGGTGGGCTCCTCAGAGGCTCTGGCTGGGAAGTGGAGCTGCCACTTGGTCATCAGAGATGCCAGAGGGGATGGTGGGCCTTGTTCTCAGGCTGATCATGAGGCAAGCAAAGGGATTTGCTGGTAGGATCCCAGGGATCGGATTTTTATTGTTCTCCTTGGGTTTTTACCTGCACCTGGTTTCAAATCAGATCCCAGCCCATCACCCTTGCTGTGAGCAAAGAAATCATCCTGCAACACTCCCCACCCTTAGGCTCCCACCCCCAGGGCAGTGTATTAAAGCCCATTCTTAGCCATTTAGCTCATTCAGCTTCTCTAGTGAACTTCAGAGTTATAAGGTGTCCACACACATATTCATTGGGATCCAACTCTGTGTCCCTCTTAGTGCTGAGGGGCCCCTCAGTCACTCTACTGAAGGGAGTAACAGCTAGTGGGGAGAGGGGGAGGTTTACACTCATTATTACATTGCAGAGTGAGATGTAATTGGATTAACCTGGACCCGATGGTGGAGTGATCGCTTAGCCAGTTCCACCTTTTGCTGCCATTGTTGGGCTCCAGCTAATGAGGCCCATGAGGGATTGTACTGAAGGCCGAATCATGGGATGGACCCATCAGGGGTCTAGAAGCTCAGGAGAGAAGTGGCTGCTTAGAGAGGATGGGGGGTACATGGGACGGAGCCCTAGGTCTGGAGTCAGAGGACTCAGGTTTAAATTCAGGACCTGCCACTTACTGTTGGTTTGTTGCAGAGCCATTTCAGTCATGTTTGACTCCCTGACCCCACATGGGGTTTTCTTGGCAAAGACACAGGACTGGTTTGACATTTCCCTCTCCAGCTCATTTTATAAGTGAGAAAACTGAAGCAATCAAGGTTAGGTGACTTAGCCAGGGTCACACAGCTAAGAAGTGTATGAGGCCAGATTTGAGCCCAGGAAGAGAAGCCTTCTTGACTCCAGGCCCAGCACTCTATCCACAAACCACTATTGGTCTGACTGTCAAAAATTCACTTGACAGCAGTTCACTGGCACTCAGCTTTCTTATCTGGAAAACGGGGGCTGGACGTGTTCTCTGCTGAATCTGATTCCATGTCCTGTGATCAGTGTGGACTGAGAGGCAGCATGGAGGAGTTGTAAGAGTCACGTCAGATGTGGCTTTAAATCCCAACTTGGCTTTTTGCTGAAGTCCCTTCCCCACTCTGCTCCTCAGTGTCTTCCTTTGTGCAGTGACAGGGTTGGAGGTGAGTTCTGAGGACCCTTGTGTAGCTCATGCTCTGGGAACCTCACAGGTGAGGAAAGGGCTGGGGAGCAGGTGGGTCTTGGAGCTTGAGCAGGTTGGGAATATGAACAGAGAGAGGAAGAAGGAAAGGGGTTTCTGGGGCCAGCAGCACGATGACCAGAGTGGATCCAGCTGGGAGCAGTAGGTAGGAATTGCACAGGTGTAGACTTTTTGCTTCTTGTAAGGAGAAGTCAGCAGTGCTAGCCTTGAGGAGATGCCTTGGGAGGAGGGGAAGGCTCCCCGACCCTGGGAAGCTTTTAAGCAAAGGCTAGATGACTATTGGACCACAGATGGAGAGCCAGAGGTAGCTCAGCCCTCATTTTATAGATCAGGAAAATAAGGCAAACGGGAAAAGTGACTCACCTTAGGTCACATAGCTAGTAAATGCTTGAGGCAGGATATGAATTCCTGTCTTTCAGACTCTAGGTCTAGCACTCCACCTCTTAGAGGTCCTGTCAGAGATAAGGTAGGAGACAATCTTGTTCACCTGTGGGTTGGACTGTATAGCCACTGAGGTGCCTTCCAAATCCACCTCTACGCAGGTAGACAGTGGAGTGGTTAGAATATGGGTGATGGTGTCAGCAAGACCTGAGCTCAGACACTTGCTGGCTGTGTCACCATGGGCAAGTCACTTACCCTTTGTCTTCCTCAGTTTCCTCCTGTGTTAAATGGAGATAGTGCCTCTGCCTCCCCTGTTTGTTGTGAGGATTAAATGAGATAATGTGGGTAAAGCCCTTCATAAACTTTAAGGCCTTATTAGAAGAGTAAAAGTTATTAAAACTTAAAACTCCAAATCTTATTGAGGTGGATGCTGAAAACTGAAAATGAATGAATTTGTTATTTAAGAAAAGTTGTTGTTACTATTTCAAGAGTGCAGTGCTGGCCTCAGGAGGTAGGGGGTTTTCCTCCATCTCCACTGAAGGTTTTTAAAACACTTGGGGGGATTTCCTAGAGAGCGTTTCTGTGCCACTTGGGGTTGGGCTAAGCAGACCTCTCCGAGGCCCCCTGTATTCCTGGCCTTGTGTGATGCTGAGGGATGGAGGAAGCTAGCTCTGATCTTCACTATTAGCTCCTGGGACGGCCTCTGCCTCAGTGGGAAAGGGGGGTAAATGTGAGATGGGTGATCCAAGGTCCTGCATCGCCTTTGTTCAGTCTTAGTGAACATATGTTGGCGCTCCCTATTGGGCAACATTGGGCTTCCTGGCTCCCTTCCTTCCTTTTCTCCTTTCCTCCCTCCCTCCTTTCTTTCCATTCTTCCTTCCTTCCTTCTTTCCTAATTAAAGGGAAAAGTCATCATACTCAGAAGATCATAGATGGAGAGTTGGAACAAACCTTAGAGGTCATCACATTCCACCACTCACCAGCCCCACCTCCATTTTATAGTTGGGCAAACTGAGACTGAGAGGAGCCATGTGCCTGCCCAGGGTCACACAGCTGGGACTTGAACCTAGTTCCTCTCTGTGTTTAAATATATGTAATGCCCTCCCCCTGCCCCGAAGGGCTTAGCCAGCACTGGGATCCATCGCTCTGTACCTGAACATCAGGAGACAGAGCAATGGGCCTTTTATAAGCCCAGCTGGGGCCCAGCTGTTGTGCTCTGGGCATGGTTACAAAATGCCATGCTTCCCAGCATTCTGGTTTGCTTGATGCCCACATGGGTATCACCCAGCCTGAGGTGGATGATTTATCTTTATCCCTTCCATGCTAGCAGAGGTTAAAAGGAAAGAAATCTCATTAAAAAACAAGCCTCTGAACCGCCCCCTTCTAGCCTCGCCCAGTGAGTCCTGAAAGCCCCCAATACATTCCTTAGATATGAGGACTCCAAAAATGCAGCACATTTTTTTCTTCTTGCATCTTTGGATGGTTAGCAGGCAGTGTCTGGCTCTGCAGAGCTGGAATGCCATTGCAGGGGGCATAAATTTTCGAGCCAGCTCCTAATCCCTTCAAATTTATGTGAAAGCTAAAATCAGGCTTAATGAAGTTCCCCTCTGAGCATCTCTCTCTGTCTCTGTCTCTGTCTCTCTGTCTCTCTGTCTCTCTCTCTCTGTCTCTCTCTTTCTCTGTCTCTCTGTCTCTGTCTCTTTCTCTCTGTCTCTGTCTGTCTCTGTTTCTCTGTCTCTGTCTCTCTGTCTCTGTCTCTTTCTCCCTCCCTCCTTCCCTCTTCTCTCTGTCTCTCTTCCGGTCCTCTCTCCCCATTGCTTTATTACAATGTGAATTCTCTTCCATGGAAACAGGGCCCCAGAGATGATGATCTCTCTGTTGTCATGCTGGCCCTTGTCAGTAGGAACCTCAGACCGGGGGAGTTGATTTCTATGGTGCTAGCAAAGGGTGTCATTCCTATGAGTTGTTAGTCAGCAAACATTAAGCATCTACTGTGTACTAAGTGCTAGGATATGGATATGAAAGAGAGAGTTCCTGTGTTCAAGGAACTCATAGTCAAATGGGGGGAGAAAACCACAAAGGAAACTGAATTGGGAGGTAAGGATGGTGGCCAAGGAAAGGGTACATTGGGAGAGTCCCAGGAAGCAGGAGCTGACTGGCTGTGAGGCCGAGTGGCACAGCCCCAGTCAGAGGGTCCTGGGGGGCTCTAGGGGAAGAGGGGCACAGCCCCCAGTCAGAGGGGCCTGGGGGGCTCCAGGGGCAGAGGGGCACAACCCCAGTCAGAGGGTCTTGGGGGTCTATAGGGGCAGAGGGGCCTCGGGGGCTCTAGGGGTAGGGGGGCCCCTCAAGCCCTCTGGGAGCTGAAGGATGACCAAATCCCAGGTCCATGATGTGGGCATGGGGGCTTCCCCTATGTCTACCTACAAAGATCCTCCTTGGGGGCTGGGACCACCTAAATTTTATTTTATAAAAAGTCCCCCAAATAGGAATATGCTGCATCTCAGAGATACTAAATGCTTTGGTTATCTCATGATTACATGAAGTTGTTGGGAGGGTCATTTAATGGCACTCAGCAGCTGCTCCAGAAAAGGTCTGGGGTTCCTAGGGAGATTTCATTCTCCCTATGGGTCAACAGTGTGATATGGGAACAGGGGGAAAAAGTGATTGTTAGACCAAGTGAAGGGATTTAGTATTGGAGAATAAGGAAGTGATAGGAAACCAATGGTGCTTGGCCTTGTCCAGAACCCCTGCAGTTCTGTGTTCAGTTCTGGGCCAAACAGATTAAGTGATTTGCCCAGGGTCACACAGCTGATAAATGCTTGAGGCCAGATTTGAATTCAGGTCTTCCTGACTCCAGGCCTGGAGCTTTGTCCACTGCACCATCCTCTGAATGACTGGTGTTCTGGGCAGAGTAAGGCAAAAGCCGCACTGTCCTAAGGAGAACATCCAGGCCACATGATGTCCAGTGGCCAGGGTACTTTGGAGGGCTAGTTCTAGGTTGGCTTGTAAGTTCTCTACTATCTGAGCCTGTGTCTCATTGATCGTCATCATGGAGGGGCCACCATTTAAGCCTAAGTGAGCCTCCTCACCCCAGGGGAAGCTGCTGCAGGCAGTGCCCCCCTCACGTGGCTAAGCCCCGTGACTCCTCAGCACCTAAGTGAATGCGCCTTGCCACCCAGCCTGTAGTGGTCAGAAGCAGCCCATTGGGCAGCATCCCTACCAGAGTAATGCATGGCAGAGATACCCAGGAAATCTCCTGAGCTGAAATGGGATAAGCTGAGGGACTGTTGCTCCGGGCACCTTTGGGTTCCCTCTCCAGGCCTCTGAGAGAGGCTTCTGCCAAACCAAGGTGGTTTGAGGCTGTTCTTGGCTCATGTCAGTTGTCCTTACTTTTGATTCTCACTAAGTAGAGACAGAGCCCTGTAGCAGGGAGGGAAGGGGAGCAGAGGAGGAAGAGGAGGCCTGCGAGATGGAGGGAAGCCAAAATCAGGGCTATTTTCCAGATCCCATTTCTTCATGGGGCCCCAAGTGACTGTCTCTGCTGGTTTTGTTAAATGCTGTTGGAGAGGAGAATTCACGTCCTTGGTCGTTTCCTCTGAAGTGAACAGGGGAAGGTGACTTGGGAGAACCTGTTTGTAGGTGGCTTTGGTAGAAGGCCATGAATGTCATGGTGGGTTTGTATGAGCGGAGATATGTGGGGTGGAGATGGTGAGAAGACAGGAAGCCCAGCCCCCAGGATGGCCAGTCCTACCCACAGCCCATATTTACAAAGAGTGGTAAGGTGGGCAGAGGTGATACAGAGGCCTTTTGAGCTATACCAAGTCTCATCCCATGCTAAAGACAGTATGGCCTAGTGGGTAGAGAAATGACCTCAGGATTATGAAGTTCAAGTATCCGTGTGACCCTGGACAAATCACTCACCCAATGAACTCTGAGCCCAAATAGTTGTAGAGAAGATACATTTGCATTTGTGCTTTTGAGTGTGAATTTACCAATGCAAGTAATCCCCCTGAATGATGAGACTGAGGCTCCAAGGGGCAAAATAATATATGTGGCAGAGAGGGGCAGCATTGGAACGCAGAGCCCCAGTCTCCGGGGCCTGCTGCTGGTGGTGCCCTGCGTGGGGAGCGGATGCTCCTTGGCTAGGCATGAGGAGCTGCTGGGGGCCCTGGCCTGGCAGGCTGAGCTTGGATTTGGACCAAGAGAAGTTTCTGAAGGTCCCTCTGCCTGAAACCTGCTGTGTGCTGCTACCCTCTTACAGCTCCCTGACCTCTGGCTGATACAGTCCCCATCCTCCCACGTTGGATGGTTCCTCTGGAAGGGACTGATCTTAATAAAGAACCACAACAATAGTAATGATAAGGATTGAGGGTCCATCTTCAAGTCAGCTGCACAGGCTGATGAAGCTCCTGTTGTTTCAGGGCCATGCAGAGTGCTGGGGACAAAAGAAAGGCAAGAATGGTTCTAGGCCAAGGAGATTTCTTATTTATTACTGGCCAGCCGTCTCTGTTAGATTCATTCTCTGCTCTCAGCTGATGGCTCAGACCCACGTTATTCTGTCCCGCTTCCCTTTTCCTCATGCAGTTTATCACATCAGTTTCTTGGTTCCTTTAATTCCATGCCTGAAACATCTTTGATTTTTCTTCCCTGCCTTGGTTTCCCCTTCTGGCATTTTAGATTGATCCCTTTTTATAGCCTGTATAGACCATGACCCTCTTAAGGTCTAGAAGTGAAAGTTACCTCAACGCAACTGTCTTCCTTCCTCCACTCTGCCTCTCATATCTCATCAAAATAATCTTTCCGTTGTGTAGAGCTCCCTCGAATCTTCGGGGGCTCCCTGGTGTTTGCCTAACATAGTTTACCCTTCTCTGTTCATTTCACAATCTCCCCTTATAGAATGTCAACTTTCTGAGAGCAGGGATTTTTTAAAATAAATTCTAACTGATATATTTTGTTTTAAAATCCCCTCCATTTCCTTAGATATCTCTCCTCACTTCCCATTCACAGAGAGTCTCTCTTAACTACACTTTGGGACCCTCCTAGTACCTGCCACAATTCTCTGGAATCAAGAATTCCACAATCTCCAAGCCTTGAGTGACCAGGAGGCGACCAGCGCAACCCAGAGCTGAGTGAGAATTCCTCTATGTCATCCCCAAGAAACGGAGGTCCAGTTTTTGCTTAAAGACTTCCAGGGAGAAGCAAGTTAGCAGCCCAAACCACTTGGGAACAATTCTCCTTGTTGGGAAGCTTTGCTTACTTCAATCAACATTATTCAATCAATCTTGTTTGTCCTTCGTGGTGGTTATAACAAATTGTTTTCATCTGTCCGTTCCACTGGGGAAAGTCTTCACATACTTGGAGTAAACATTGCCCTCACTCACCCATAGGTTTGAGGCCTCTTGGTCACCCTCAGCCTGGGCTGGCCCATCTGCCCAGATGGTTTTACCTGGCCATGGCAGATGCTACAGCTTCTGGAGGCGCAGGTGAGAGTTGGGTGAATCAGCTAACCACCAAAGGGGGACAAACAGCCCTGGAAAGGGCCCAGCAGCACCCCCCAGGCCAGGTGCACATCCTCCCTGAACACCCCCTCAACTCGAGTCAATTAATAAACATTTATTAAAAGTAGCTAATAGGTAACCACTTGTTAAGCACCTATGCTAAGCTAAAGCTTAAAGCTAAGTTAGTCTCTTTGGAACCTCCTTGTTTTTGGTGGGTTTCTGTATTGTTGTCTGTTGGTCAGTCAGTCCTAAGAGTTCCCTGGAGGCCCCAGGATAAACTGAATTTATTAAGTTTGAGCCATGTTGCTGGAGAAACCCAATATTAGAACCAGGCTGCTCCACTTCCTGCCATTCAATTCCAGTTGGTTTGTGTTTATGTAAGGTCCCGCCCAGCCCACACCCCAATTTAATTTCTTGTTTGGTCATATTGTGTCGAACCCAGGTGATTTGAGGGCACTGCCTTGGTCCAAGTCAAGCGAAACCCTGGGATAACACATGCTCTGTAATTGTGAAGGAAAGATGCCTCCTTTGGGAGCTGGGGGAAAGGGCGGGTTCATCCACAAAGACACCCCCCCCCTCCCCCTGCTTTGTGTCTCTCTGGTACTGGGTCTTCTCCCTTTTGGTAGACATACTTCTCCAACTAGGTGGCAACATGGTTAAAGGCAAAGCAGGGTGGAGTAGAGGCTAGAACACTAGACTTTCAGGGTTTTGTGGTTCTACCTCCTTAGATGACAAAGGAGGGACAGTCTTCAGGTTCTTAGCTCATCACACACAAAGCAGTTTGAGTAAATAAGCATTTATTAAGTGCCTACTGTGTGCCACCCATTGCAGATACAAAAACAACAGTGAAATGGCTCCTGCCCTCTGGGAGCTTAATTTCCTCAGCTGGTTAGATCATGCTCACAAATCAGAAAATAAGAGAGCAAAGGAGAACAAATGAAAAGTTATGTTGGGGCGGATATGAACAACTGGGCAATCCGGGAAGTTCTCTTGAATGAATGAATGAATCGGGTGGAGAACCTCAGGCCTTAGGGCCTCAAGTATGGCCCTAAAGGGCCTTGAGACCGCACGTTCCTCAATGCTGGAGGAGACATTGATTAAGCACTTATGCTCAGAGCACTGTGCTCAGCCCTGGGCATGGAGAGAAGTGGACAGTCCATCCAGATGCTGCTCTTTAGGGGCTCACAACCTCCTGGGGAAAGACATGGACATGGACATGGACAGGGCAGATGGAAAGGCGGCCAGAACAGAAGCGTCTTATGTTGGTTCCATTAAGAAAACTCTGCCAGTTTTTGATCCTGGACCATTCGATGGTGCCAAGAGCTTCAAACTGGATTGGATTTTTGTTTTCTGGGTTTTGGGGAGCTGTGACCACCACAGAGATAGGGGCTAGTGCTCGAAGGGGAAGGCCCCTGTGGGCCATGGCCTCAGCCTGCCCTGGAAGGGCAGATATCTCAGTGGTGGGTGGCCATGTAGACTGTACATGGGGAAAAATAAAGAAACCAGTTCCAAGTGGGAAGGGTTAGAACCCTTAAAAAAACCCTTCTTTCAAGCTGAGTTCTAGCCATTGCTTGAGAAGATTTTGTTAAGTGACACATTCTATATGGTTCAATATCATGGGGTCTTATGACTGTAGAAAAGTCTAAAATGCTGAATTGCATGAGACAGGCGTGCGCGTCATTACCCATTCCCTGTATCCCAGGTTCTAACCAAGCTGGGGGCATCGGCAAAAGAGTTGATTGACATGACTGTTTTTTTCAGAGGTCAGAAGTATTTCTGTTTAACTTGCTGGTCTCTCAGCCATGGAAGGAAGATGTTCAAGGGAAGGGGAGCTGCCCTGCTCTATTCTGCATGACTTTGGGAAGCAAAACACCAGCCTCCAGGAGCATATAAATGTTGGTCTCTTGACCTTTCATGTCTAATTAGTGGTTACTCAGTAAGAAGGCAAAAATAAACATATGTGTGAGCAGCTGTCATTAAGGGGTGATTTGTAACCCATTGCAGAGGAAATGGGACCAAAGGGTATCCTTGAGAGCAGATCTGGACACCGTGGTGCCTGCTGACCAGTAGCCATTGGGCCACAGCCCAAGTTTCTGTTCAGGCTTGTCCCATGAAGCCATGAAGAGTTGTGACTGGATTTTTAGGGACCCAGGTAGCCTGACTCTTCTGGTGAAATAGAGGGACAGTGAATGAACTGACAGAAATCCATGGCAATCCCTAGAAAAAACTACTTAGAAGATGTCTTCCCCTCTGAATAGTGGGGTGCTCAGATCACCATCTCAGACTAGATTTTGTAGAGAGTTGTAGGGTGTTGGGGTTCCAAGGGCTCTTAGAGCCCATGCCATTGCAGAGCCACAAAGTAGCTCTCAAGCTGGAAGGACCCCAATAGCCCCAATTGGGAAGCCCCTCAACAACCTACGGGAAGGCCTTGGGAAGCCAGGGCTGAGGCGGTGACCGCAGTGTCTGGGCGGCTCCTTCCCATTTGGAGCAGGTCTCCTTGGTAGGACGTTTGGTTTTTCCCAAAGGGCAAGCCTGTGCCCTCCTCTTTGAACCTTTCACGATTGCTTCCTCCTTCTGCCCCCTGCCCAAGCACAAGAAATCTGCTTGCTCCCTTTTGTTTATGGTAGCCTTGGGAATACTTGAACACGGCCTTCATGCCCCCCCTCAAGGCAAATCCTCTCAACCTACATTTAAAGGGACTGAGACCTGGAATAGGATCCGACGTATGCGGCTCAGCTAGTTCAACCCCCTTATTTTATAGACCGGGCAGCTGAGGCTGATCGAGGGATAGAAACTTGGCTAAGGTATCTGAGTGGAAGGAGTAGAGGGGAGATTGAATCCAAGTGCCCTAAGTCTAATAACAAGCCTTTTTGTGCTGCCTTGGGTAGATATTTGTCCAAGTGGTGCTGGGGTGGACAGTGTGGGCCCTGCAGTCAGGAAGGCTCACTTTCCTGAGCTCAAATCTAGCCTTTGCACTTTCAAGCAGTGTGAGCCTAGAAAAGTCACTTAACCTTGTTTGCCTCTGTTTCCTCATCTGTAAAATAAACTGGAGAATGAAATGGCAGATGCTCCAGTATCTGCCAAGAAACCTCCCAATAGGGTCATAAAGAGTCAGACACGACTGAGCATCTTGGTTATTATTTGTAATAGTAATATATGGTGATACACACTGGCATTGATGTGAAGCTGGGGTTTGCTCGTCACTTTGCAACAACAACATCAACAGTATTTTTCTAAATGTAAAAGTTTCTTCTGGGCACGTCCCACCCTTGATGCCTCATGCGCCGTGTCCTTGTGGATGTGGGTGTGCAGAAGCAGCCCTTGGCTCTTTTAGAGAAAGAATATGGGGGGTGGTGAGTGCACACATGTGTATGTGTGCGTGCACTCGTGTGTGTGTGTGTGTGTGTGTGTGTGTGTGTGTGTGTGTGTGTGTGTGTGTGTGTGAGTGTGAGAGAGAGAGAGAGAGAGAGAGAGAGAGAGGGGTGCAGGTTAGAATCCGTTTCAGTGAATGCAGCTGTCAGCCAGCCTCCCTCTCCGGTTACTGCCTCTGTCCAGCTTGGCGTATCTCTGGGGTCAGTGAGATGACTTGACATTACTGAGATTCCCCAGGGCTCCTTGGCACCTGCCAAGGCTCTGTCTCAAGCTACATCAGAGGGAAAGACCGGCCATCAGCTCAGCCTCCAGGGCCACTCTCTGTTTCTCCCCTGCGTGCTTTTCAGCTTGGCTGAGTCAGACTGGCAGGAATCAGAAGGTGATGCCACAGGACAAAGGAGGATGAGGGGGGAGCAGAAGCTTCCTCTGATCCCTTCTCCCCACACTGGGCAGCCAGCCTGGGGCTCCAGAAGGGGCCTGAGGGTGCAAGAGGAGTGGCCAGGGCTCCCCTGGAGAAGCGCTGAGCATAGCTGTAAAATGCTTTGCACATCTGAAAGCACCACTCAGACGCTGCTGCTGCTATTATGAATTTATTGTGACTTTTTATTCTTACTCTTTGGCTGTGGGATTTGTCATGGAGCCATTGAATTGGTTCTTTTTCCA
>WOXC01011466.1:0-21408 GCA_011680675.1 Gymnobelideus leadbeateri | reverse complement strand
CTCTCTCTCTCCTTCCCTTTCTCTTTCCCTTTCCCTCTCCTCTCCCTCTCCTCTCCTCTCCTCTCCTCTCCTCTCCTCTCCTCTCCTCTCCTCTCCTCTCCTCTCCTCTCCTCTCCTCTCCTCTCCTCTCCCCTCCTCTCCTTTCCTCTCCTCTCCTCTCCTCTCCTCTCCTTTCCTTTCCTTTCATCTGTATCACCAGCACTTAGCACAGTGCCTGCATATTGTGCTTAGTGATTGCTATTTCTATCAAAAGGCATTTAATGAAATATTGATAAAAGTACTTCCCCCCATAAACTTGGGATATACTCTTTTCCTGGCCTTGGAATCAGGAAGACTCATCTTCATGTGTTCAAATCCAGCCTTAGACACTTACTAGCTGTGTGACCCTGGGCAAGTCACTTACCCCTGTTTGCCTCAGTTCATCATCTGTAAAATGAGCTGGAGAAGGAAATGGCAAACCACTCCAGTGTCTTTGCCAAGAAAACCTCAAATGGGGTCCCCAAGCGTCAGACATGACTGAGAAATTACTTTTGTATACACACATGTATACACACATATGTATATACACATATAAGTATATACACAAAATGTATATAGGTATGTTTATATACATATGTACTTAAGGCATATATATTACATACATATATATGTGTGTATTAGACATATAGAGTGTGCATGTGGAGACACACTCGTGGGGGTCACATGTGACTTTGGCATATCTGAGGAGAGACCTATATACCTTGCCAGGGCACTCATCTGCTGAGGGCATTCCAGTGCTGCAGCCACCAATTTCTTCTCCTGTTAGACTTGCCTTGCTACCACTGGGGCTGCTTCCACCCTTCTGGACTCGTGCAGCAGGCACATCCTTTCTGCCAGGTATTGCTCAAACCACCCTCTTTTCACTGCTGGCTGCTGTCCAGTAGGGATCCTCTGGCAGAGTTTTTCTCCTTCTAGATTCATCTGGGGTCTTTGGGTTCCAATTTACAAAGAGCTGACTTTGCTAAGACTTGTTTCAAGGCCTTAAGTTTTTTGTTGCTCTAGATCTTTTAAAGGGAAGGCAAAATCACTCAAATTTATATAGTACTTCAAGACTTGAAAAAGCTTTACATGTGTTATCTCGTATCACCATTTTGTAGTCAAGAAAACAAGCTCAGAGATGTTGTACATTTTCCCTAGGGTCACAGGCTAGTGAGTGTCTGAGGGGGATTTGAACCCAGGCCTTCTTGGCTTGAAGCCTAGCCCTCTATTCACTGTGCCAGGCTACTTATCAACATACCCAGTCACTCTAGGGGAAGGTGGGGGTGAGGCGCGGAATTCACAGCTTTAATTTTCAGAGGAACTATTCATTCCTCTGAACCTTGGCCAAAATGGACAGTTCCTTTCTTCAAGGAAGAGAAGTAAGCTCTTTGGGACACAGAACAGCCCCACCTAGATCCTGACAAGGGCTAATTACAATTATGTGCCACTAACAGTGAATCTGAAGAATTCAGAGAAGTTGAGATTTAAAGGAACTGAAGTAAAGGATGAAGAAGCAGGAAGGTGAGACCCACAATTACCACCGAAAAGTAAATAGAAAGAGTAAGAAACCCAACTGAAAGCCTCGTGCAAACTTAACTGGAGAAGAGCTGAGAAAGTGCGATTGCCTGCCTCTTTGCAGAGTGGGAAAGTGTAATTGTGGAGTGTTGCATACAATGGCATGTATAGTTGATGGGCTGGTTTTACTGAAATGTTTTCCCCTCTTTCCTTTTTACTCTTTGTTTTATGGTTTGACTTTCTAGGGAAGGAACTGTGAGGGATAAATTTGGAAATTAGTGCAGTGTAAAAACAAATGATGTCACTAAAAGATTTTAAAAGGTGTACCTTCTAGACAATCTTCTCCAACTGCCTACTTTAAAGGTGTGGGACTGGCTCAGGCTGGGGAAAGTGTGTGTAACATGACTGAGCTGGGACAAAAAGTAAGGTCTCCTGACTCACTCATTGAGCATTCTACCAAGCCAGCTATCTCTGCTCTCTGTTATCTATCTTATCCTATTTACGATTAGAAAACAAATCTAATGAGCCTTAAATTATTTTCTCTCTAAACACAAAGAGTTTTTAATTAGTAAAGGATATGTCCAAACTGTGGTCAGATGCAATTAAGATTCCCAGAGCAGTTAATAGGCTATATAAGGTCATTGTTTGAACAAAGACACTTTATAGTAACCGGTAGAAAAGATGAGGAAAGCAATGCTGTCTTGATTCATCTATTGCCTTATCTTTCCTCCATTTCCCTTTTAGGTTGTTCATATTAGCCCAGTCTGGGATTCATACTAACAATGTCGTGACAACCCAGAAGCCCCAAATGTTTCTTTTAATCACACAGTCAGGGGAAGTAGGTGGTGTCTGAATCATGCCCTAGTGTGAAACTGGGTGAATGAGCAGAGCCTGGAACGAGGCTCCCAGGTTCAGGGACCCTGCGCAGAGGTATTGGCTGGAGGAAGAAGTCATGTTTCACATGGACGTCATTGTATCTAAAAAGGAGATTGCTAAAGGTGTGACTTTCCTAGTTCCTACTAACATACTCTGTTGGCTGTCATTACTATGGTTCTTTTTGGGATCAAGCATCAATCTCTTTGGGTCAAAGAGAAAGGTCTAGAGATAGAATGAATGTTACAGGAAGTACAAGTACTAGAGCTTTGCCCCTCCTGGTATCCCCCCGCCCCATTCCATCCCTCCTGTGTAGTGCTACTGTTACAGGTAGTGAAGACTCTAGGGTCAGAAGAGCAAATTGGGGCTTCGTGCAAGAGATAAGCTTTGAAGGCTCCAACCACATTTGGGGCAGAAAAAGTGTGACATGTAGAGCTCGAGCTTCATTGAGGGCTGGTACATGAGGGTCACAGCGCAGTGGGAATAAAGAATGTGGGAGTGAATAGCTGGACAACCTGTATCAGTTTAGCTGTGAAACTTTTAAAGATACCTTTTGTGTAAGAGATATTAAATTTGTTCTGCTTTCCTCCCCCAGAAGGCAGAACTAGAGTGGGAATTACTTTCATGTAGATTGTTGTGATGGGCAGTTAAGTGGCTCAGTGGATAAAGAGCTGGTGGTCCTGGAGTCAGGAAGACTCATCTTCTTGTGTTCAAATCTGGCCTCAGACACTAGCTGTGTGACCCTGGGCAAGTCACTTAACCCTGTTTGTCTCACTTTCTTCATCTGTAAAATGAGCTGGAGAAGCTTTTCCAAGAAAATCCCAAATGGGGTCACAGAGAGTCAGACTCGACTGAAATGACTCAACAACAACAAAAAATCCTTGAACAATATAATGTAAATATCATATATGCGAACAACTTCCTAATAATTAGGATTGCCTCAAAACAGTGGTTTATTTCAGTGTAATGTATGAACTACCACTTGACTAGTATATTGTATAGAAATTCCCCTTCAGATTGTCTGAGCTTTCTTCCTACCTGGAAATTGTGTTATTTTGTCTGAGATTTTTTGCTATGTCTCTCTGTCTCTGTCTCTGTCTCTCTGTGTCTCTGTCTCTGTGTCTGTCTCTGTGTCTCTGTCTCTCTCTGTCTCTGTCTCTCTCTCTCTCCCCTCCCTCTCCTCCCTCCTGTCACTATGTGCACTTGCTTTCTGTTACCTTAGCTACTACCCTTCTGAAGAAGGAGACTTCATGTGGAATGTCTGTGTTTCTCTGGGGTATATGAGTGTGTCTGCATTTAGGTCATTTGCTTCTCTGGAGCCCGGGCATAAAGTACCTAAAAGATGGGGTTTGAGCATCATGCATATTTGGCCTTAGAGCACCATATTTGATCTGCCACAACTGAACTTGGTCCCACATTGCCAGGGAACAGTACCCTAAGTGGTCATGAAGAGAGCATCTTCTCAAGCAGAACTTCCTGTGGTCATTACAGCCATAGTTAACTTTCCCATATTCAGCCCCTTCCCCTCAGGCCCCATCCTCTCCTCTCTGTAAAGGAAGCAAAACATGACAAAGAAACATCTTCCTTTGGGAGTAGGTATTGGAACTCTCTCAAAGTACAAGAACATGGCAAAAACACAAGACTTACAAAGAATTACACCATTAGGATTTTCATAAACGTAAGGGGGGCTTGCCCCTCCCCTAGATATTCTAGAAAACATGAGTGGTGGAGACGTCCAAAGACTTTAACTGAATCTTGGGCCAGCATGAAAGTAGTGAGAGAACAAGTTAATAATTAAAGGCATTTCTCAGGAGTGGCATGATTGGGTCGTGTAGGACATAGGCTTCTATTTAAGTCTCACTCTCAGGAACTCAGCTAGAAGAAAACTTATGGTCCTTCTAGCATGCCCCTTTGCCCCTGGGGAGACATCTAAGCCACCATCACCTCAGGTCTGGTCAATTCTAATCCAGAGGACAACCAGATTTTCTTGAGAGAGAAACTTTAATTCACCAGAGTCATCATTATAAGAACTGGCTTTCTGGGTGTACATGTAGGGGAGGAGGGATATATTGGGGAATAGTGGTGATGTTAAAAATCAATAAAAAATAAAAAGCCCAGTTCTTTATTGGGTGCCCATTCTATATAAAGTTTTTTTTTTAATGGGTGCTGAGAGAGATACAAAGATGTAAGAATCCTTTCCTTCAAGGAGGTTATGACTCATTAGGGGGAAATAACACATGTAATTCTAAATTAATTTTTTTTAGTATAGCTTGTGAAAACAGAGGAGTAATCATAGACAGGACATCTTGCAAATGCCTTTGCTTCTGCGAGTGGGATTTGCAGCATCAGCCAATCAGCTTTGTTCCAATAGCTGTGGTGAATAGAGGCATGCAATGTTATGTGTTTTATCATAAAAGTGAGAGTTATTTAGACCAAGGAATCAATATTAAAGTTTGTATGAAGTAAAATCTGTAGGGCAGATGTTTGACATGTTAAAAGGAACTAATGGGGGTGAATTAATGTTTAGACCTAGAGTTTCTTCCTCCCTCCCTCCCTCTTTCCCTCCATTCCTTTCCTCCCTCCCTCCCCCTCCCCCATCTCTCTCTCTCTCTCTCTCTCTCTCTCTCTCTCACACACACACACACACATACACAGACACAGACACAGACACACACAAAGATGGAAACTGTTGATGATTGTCAAGTAAGTTTATCTTCCTTGGTTGCTCTCTCTAGTGGTAGATAAAGGTGAAATCTCAGAATCACACTGTCAGACAAGATTCTAGGGGATGAGCCTCATCAGGGTGAATCTTATCAGTGGCTTCTAAGTTCCAGTAATCTTGCTAGCTCAAGATCTGCTTCCAGATCTTTCCAGCCCCACACAGATACACACAAACAAAACAATGACCTACAAGGGAATTCTACTCTCCTAGAAGCAGAGTAAGCAAGATTTATCTTCCCTGGGTCAGTGACTAGCTCACTGGCCCAGGAAGAAACACTTTCACAAGGCAGACCAGAAAATGGGAGCTTGGCACATGGGCAGAATTTCTCAATAGAGTGTATCTAATTGCAATCAGTCAGTCCATCAATGAACAAACATTTACTTGTTAAATATCTACTGTGTGCCAGAGAAGCAATGTGGTATGACAGATGGAGAGCTGGTCTCAGATTTAGGAAGACACAAGTTCAAGTTTAGCCTGTGAAACATCCTGGTTTTGTGACCTTAGGTAAATATCTTAACATCTCAGTGTCCTAGGCAGTTCATTACTACCTCCACTGGTAGGAGTTTCCTCTTCTAGGAATGCCCTAGATCAATGAAATTTCAAGTCCAGTCCTTATCCTTATCCCTATTATGTGTGAAGTGCTGTGTTAGGCATTGAGGATATGGAGACAAAAATAAAAGAATCTTTGTCTCTAAGGAGTTTAAATTTTGCTGGAGGAGATTATATGTACACACGCACACATATAAACACATAAAATGTATTCAGAGTAAATATGAGGCAATTTTTTTGGGAAAACAATAACAGATGGGAGGGAATTGGGAAAGGTCTCATTTGAAGGGATCATAAATATATACATTCTCTAGAAAGCGATATCAATTCACTTACATCTACAGTCATAGAAAGGAAGGCACTGGCAGTTATAAAAATCTTGACTAGCAAACATATCCAGAGGGCAGAGCCAGGAACAATGGGTAGCAAAGAGGAAAATTTAGCTTATATGTCAGGAAAAATCTAAGCAATTAGACCAGTCCAAAAGTGTAATGGGCTGCCTTGAGTAGGAGGGAGGTTTCCTTGAAGGTCTTTAAGCAGAGGTTGAATAATAACTTTTGGGGCCATGTAGAGGGGGAGTCCTTTTTGGTATGGGTTGGACTTGATGGCCCCCATGGTCTCTTGTGAACCTAAAATCTGTGATTCTTAATATAATATGAAAATGGGCTTAGTAATTATAAAGCAGACGTTAGGGAATGCCTAGCAGCAGTCATAGCATGGCTGGCACTAACTCACTTGGGCTTAAAGTTGTACAAAATAATCCTTTAAGTAAGAGGGAAGTAAAAAATGCCTCAGACTAGGCAAGGACTTTTATAAGCTCCCTGGTGTTGTCTCATCCAGAGATGTAGTTTTGTACATGCCATTCTGGTATGAATTCAGCCTTAAAATCTGGTTTGTAAATGTAAAAAAAGCTACCTTTAGTAGATCATCCAACAGAAACTTGAATATTGTTCCTATGCCTTTAAAGAAGAGGGGAATAGAATATTAGAGAGCTAAAGGTAATAGACCTTTTGTGAGAAGATTAGGGAAAGTTTAAAGGTTACCTGGAAAGGATTAACTCTTATAGGAGAGACTGTGTAAAGGGAAAAGAGAAAAGACCAAAAGAACTTTCCTGAGAGCTTGAGTCAACTGTCAAGGAAAAAGAGTCTGAAAAGACATTTTGAGAGAACATTTAATATTTAACATTATAGGAGAGCGTTATGAAGAGGAATTCCTGAGAGACTTGATTTATCATGCTCAAATAACTGTGTTTTCATAATTGAGCAGGAGCCAGTGGTAGAGTTAGTCAGTGTATTCTATTTTGCAGTTCTTTCCCTTGCTTTTGAAGAGCATAGAGGTGACTCTGACTGTAAACTTTACCTGCTCCTGATATCTTATAAATATTTATGTTTTGTATAATTGTTACTATATGAGCAGTAAGAAGAAAGAAAGAGAGAGGAAAGCTTATGGGAAATTAGGTTTCTTTGACTTATTTGTAAATTGGAGTGGGGGCTCAGAGTTAATTTATTAATGAGATTATGAATTTCTTTTAATTTATGATGAAATATTAGAACATACCCTTGATTACCTTAGGACTCTAAATAATAATAAGGAAATGAGTCAGTAGCAGGTTGAGAGGAAAGTGTTGGAGTAGTTGTCAAATATGGCCCTGCACAGTTGATCCCCCCCCCCCCCTAGTTTATGTATGAAATCTGAATGTGATCTATAATCAGTTATTGCTATTTTGGAGTATGTATAGATTTTTTCTTTCAGAGACATTTCATTTTGGGAGTACAGATGATATTTTGGACAATACAGAAAGGATACAGTAGGGCTGCAAAGTTCTCAGTCTTGGTAATTGGCTTGGAAAGATGTGTTTGATATTAGTTTTTACAGCAGTTCTTGCAAGACAGTTTCTGAATGGGAAGGATGGCTTCCTTGGGATGATTAAGTAGTGCAGTGGAGAGAGTGCTGGACTTGGAGTCAGGAAATCCTGAGTTCAAATCTAGTCTCAGATATTACTAGATGTGTTAGCTTGAGCAAATCACTTAACCTATGTCTGCCTCAGTTTCCTTAACTGTAAAAAGGAAATAAGAATTATACCCATCTCCCAAGGTTGTCAGGATCAAATGAGGTAATATCTGTAAAGCATTTAGCGCAGTGCCTGGTGCATTGGAAGTGCTATATCAGTGCTAGCTTTGGTTGCAGAGTTATAGGTGGTGGTGGGGGGCATAGTCAGTCATTCCCAACCTCCATGGCTACTTGCCTTTCTTCTGTAACTGGAGAGAAGCCTAAGAGTAGACACAGTCATTTTGAATTGTGGTCCATAATGATACAGTACCAACTGGTTGATAATTCACCCAAGGGCTTTATAGAAAGGACAGATATTTGATTTGTCCTAGTAAATGATCAACCAGGAAAATGATGATTGAAGGGAAGAATAAGAGAGTGTCTCTCTTAGGCTAGAAAATTTGAAGGCACAGAATCTTAAAATATCAGAGCTGGCTTAGAAATCAAGTAGTTTAGTTTGTATTCCAAAAGAGATAAAAAGGAAAAAGATGTGTATGTACAAAAATATGTATAGCAGCTCATTTGTGGTGGCAAAAATTGGAAATTGAGGGGATGGCCTTTAATTGGGGGATGGCTGAACAAATTGTGGAATGTAATTATGATGGAATACCATTGTGCTATAAGAAATGATAAGCAGGATGCTCTCAGAAAAACCTGGAAAGACTTACATGAGCTGATGCAAAGTGAAATGTATGTGAGCAAAGTAACAGCAATATTGGAGATGACCAGCTGTGAATGACTTAGCTATTCTTAGCAGTTCAATGATCCAAGACAACTTTGAAGGACTTATGATGAAAAATGCTATCTATCCCCAAAGAAAGAACTGGTGGGGTCTGAAGACAGATTGAAGCATATTTTTTGCTTTCTTTTCTTTTCTTTTTTTTGGGGGGGTGGAGGTCTATGTTTTCTTTCACAACATGACTAATATTGAAGTGTTTGCATGACTGCACATGTATAACCTATATTGAATTGCTTGTCTTCTCAATGGCTGGTGGGGGAGGAGTGGAGGAAGGAAGGGAGAGAATTTGGAACTTGAAGTTTGTATTAGAAAGCACCCCAGGACACCCAGGATGATCTGCTAGCACGAGTTCTTTTGATTTGCTTTATAAAGGAAGGACAGCTCTAAAGAGGTTAACAATTCTACTTTAATTACAGAGAAGGAAGTACAGAAAATACAAGCAGAGAAATTAGCACAAAGACCAACAGGACTCCAGCTGTCTGAACATAGCAATATTGCTATACACTTTACATACGTCACTGGAGGGAGGGAGCACAGACATCTAAGCAGTCGGGGGGCTCTTAACAAATGGCCCCTCAGAGTCTCGACCAAGAAATCAAAAGATCCTTCTCGTGATCGAACCCCCAAAGCAAAACACCAGCCTCCCAGAATATATAACAAAGATTCAGCATCTGATTGGCTAAGCACCGAGGACCTTGAAGATTCTTTTGCCTCAGTACTTAATTGGAAACTCCTGTAGCCCAGAGCCTGATGAACTCTGGGCCAGGGCTCTATGTGCCTATTAATGGGAAGGGAAGATCTTCAAATTCCCTTAACATTACAAAATTTTAAAAACAAATGGTAAATTTTTTACATGGAACTGGGGAAAACTAATACAAATAGTACAAATACAAAAAATCAAAGTAATACGAAATAATTTTTAAAAATTATCTAGTTTCAGTCCCTCATTTTACATACAAGGAATCTTAAGGTCAGAGAAGGGAAGTCACTTCCTCAATGCTAGGAGCTGGCTAGATAGATAGAAGTGGTTCCAGATAGATGGGTAGCACACACCTGTAGACATAATCTTTGTTACTTAGAGAGGCTGAGACTGGGGGTCACTTGAACTCAGAAGTTCTGGGCTTCAGTGGGATGAAGTTGTCTGACACTAATGTGATGAGCCCTGGGAGTAAGAGACCATTGGTCTGGTTTGGAAATGGAACGGGTGAAAACTCCCATGCTGATAGGTGCTGGGGTCAGGCCCATAAGTGGCCACTGTACTTTCAGCTGGGTGAGGTAAGGAGACCTAATCTCAAAATAATAACAACAAGCATCCATTCAGCACTTTAAGATTTGTAAAATTTTGTAAAATTATTTCATTTTATGCTTACCATAACCTTGGAGGGGTAGGTGCTATTATCACCCTCATTTTATACATGAGAAATCTGAGTTAGATGGAGGTTAAGTGACTTGTCTAGGATAACATACTTTGTGAGTGTCTGAGGCTGGATTTGAACTCAGATCTTCCCGACTCCAGGTCCAGTCTTCTATCCACTGCACCACTGAGCTGCCCTTAAGAGTAGCAATGTGGTACAGTTGAAAGAGCTCTGGCTTGGGTGGGCATTAGAAATTCTTCTGTTGCTGCTCAAGTAGCTGTGTGACCTTGGGCAAGTCATTTACCTCCTTTGGGCTTCTGTTTCTTTGACTGTAAAATGAAGGGATTGAATGAAATAACCTTTAATTTCTCTTCCATCTCTCAGTTAAGGATCATATGAAGAAGTGATTCTCATGGAAGAATCTCAGGAGTTAGCCAAATGACAGTTCATATAAAGAACTAAACTTTGGAGAATAGAGAAGAAACTGGAGTCACTAGGTTCAACTCTAGGCCAGTTGGTTGAGAATAAAAGCAGTGATCACAAGGGAAAACCTGAGAAAAGGGTAGTAGAGGAAAAGGGAGAGGGGGATGGGCAACTAGTGAGAGCTGCAGGGGTGTGTCCAGCGAAAAGCCTTGTTCAGGGAGAATTCTGGAGTGAGACACATGAGTCACTCATGTGAGGTATCAGGGGAGTTAAAGGAGAGCAATTTTAACCTGGAACTGATGGGGACTGCCTGGAGGATCTCAGGCAGTAAGGACCCAGGTTAGATGGGGGGGGGGGGGTGTCAGTCAGAGGTCCTGGGTTCAAATCCTCATTTTGACAATTATTAACTGTGTGATCTTGGGTAAATAACCTACTTTTCTCTGGTCTCAGTTTCCTCATGAGTCAAATGAAATGTTTGAACTAGATAACCTGGGAGATCCCTTTCAGCTCTAAATTTCCTGCTGAGAAAAACTAAGCAAGAGAAATAGAGGAGGGGGTGAAATGTGCTTTTTTTTTGGACAGGAGCTAGAATATAAAGGTAGAAACAGGGAGCACCTCAGGGAAGTACCTGAATGAGAAAGCTGTGACTGGCTAGTGTGAAACTCTCTCATCCTGTAAATTAAATAACTCACTCCCAGAAAGGAATTTTGATTTATAACTGGATGGTTTAGAAGGGTGCTAGGATGATGTCACTGCCTGGAATGGGTTGGCGTCAGGCAAGATGGATCAGAGGATGAGCTGAAGGCTTTTTCAACTGGGCAAGAGCTGTCTGGGCAAGAGCTGTCCAGCAGGGACTGTGGATGGGTGTGTCAGTGGATTGGTGCTAGAGGCTAGCTCTCCTGTTTCGGTTTTAGGGCTAGCTCAGAGTGGGAGCTGTCCAAGTGCTTCAGTAATTTGAGCTAAGTATCAAAACCAAGAAATCGAAGCCAGACTGAGGGTGGTAGGTCTGACTGGGGGCTGGGATCTCATGTCGGTGGATTCATCACTAAAGCCAGCAAGTTAGAACAAAGGCAGGAACTGATTGGTGCTGAGCCATCAGAGAAGAAAGCTGAATGGCCAATGGGCCTAGCAGGTGTGCTAGGATATGTAGGGCTTCCCTTCCCATCCCACCTTCTCTCTCCATCCACAACAAGGGTTAGTCCCACTCCTTATCCCCTCTACCCCTAAAATGGTTACAGAGTTTCCCCCAGGACCTGATTGGTCCCAGAATCACATGTCACAACTTCCTGGTCACCCAGGGACATAAGAAGTCTCACTCATGTGGTGTCTGGGCTTCTCAGACTTGGTGGATTCATCGAGACCATGTAAGTTGCATCATCACACTCTGCTCTGCTGACCCTATGTGTTTCCATAAGGCAGTTAAGTCTACCAAAGCTAAAGCTAAGGTCTTCCATATCCTTGTTGATATCCTTTCCATGCCATAGCCAAGTAAACTCCTTTGGTTAAATGTCCAATGACCAATGGCTCATTTCTTCTCAACTCTGAACTTAAACTAAAAAGTTACTGATATAAGGCCCTTCCCTAAAGAGTAGCCAAAAGAATGGTGAGAAAGTATACAGGATGAGGACACAGGCAGTCGTCATAAACCTTCCCAGGAAGGTAAGTTGTTTTTTGTTTTGCTTTTTTTTGGAGGGCAATTGGGGTTAAGTGACTTGCCCAAGGTCATACGGCTAGTTTTTGTGTTGTGTCTGAGGCTGGATTTGAACTCAGGTCCTCCTGACTCCAGGGCCAGTGCTGTATTCACTGCACCACCTAGTAGCCCTGAAGGTAAGTTTTGTTGATAGGGGAAGGGAAGAGCAAAGTAACAAGCATTTATTAAGTGCCTACTATTATCTCAATTTTTACAAATATCATTTCATTTGATCCTCATAATAACCCTGGGAAGTAGGTACTATTATTATTTTCATCTTACAGTTGAGGAAATCAAGGCAGGCAAAGTAATTTGTCCAGGGTCATCTGATTGGGACATAGATCATCAAGTGTGTGTGGCTCATGGACAACTGACGATATCCTCAGAGTGATTACAGAAGGCAAAACTATGTTCTGGGACAGACAAAGGCCTTTGTTAGCATCTGAATGGATGTGACATTCCTAATGACCATTCATCTGGAGGGAGAGTCTCTAATAGACATGAACCTTAACATCTGGAGGGAAGGATACTCGAGAGAAGCCCACAATAGGACAGTCTATAATTCTAAGGGCATAGTCTTTACTGAAAGAATTCCTTCATCCATTCCTTTGGGAGTTGGCATCAGAAATTTGGGAAAAGACAGTCTAGTGGCTAACTCCCCATTGAAAAAATTCCCTTTGCCAATTCCAATTAGCACCTGCTCAATAATAGCTCCCCTCTTGGTTGTGCTTTAAAGCCCTGGATATACCCAGGAAGGAAGGAGAAGGCTACTGTCTCACTTAACAGTCTTCAGTGGCATCTCCTTGCTTGTTGGATAGTTATAGGGAGTGGGTCATTGATACAAGAAAATTCCCCTACCAGTGCAGGTCAGCTCCTTCTCTGCCATGTCTATAGCCTGAGAGAGCTTCCTGGGGCACCGTGAGAGGGTCATAGCAACAGAGGTGGCCTTGAATCTGGTTCTTCTTGGCTCAGAGGTGGCTTTATGTTTACCATGCCACACTCCCTTTCACAAGTTACCTGCAGGGAAAATATGGGGAATCTGCTGTAGCATTCCATTAACCATGAATTAGGATTACTTTCTCAAATCAAATTCTATAACAGAACCAGATGAGATATATCTAATCACTTTAGTGCATCTGGAGCACTCAGAACGACCCCTTCAGGGAGGGAGCTGGGAACAGGGAGAAGCAAAAAGGAGGCCATGGGGTGTAGGTGGGTGGGTAAGAAGGTAGAGCAGGTAGGTAGGGCCAAGCTGGAGAGAAGGGGAGAAGAAGCAGGTCGTCTGGTAGTCTTCCATTTTAAACTAATTGTTCTTGTGTGTGCCCGTGTGTGTGTGTGTGTGTGTGTGTGTGTGTGTGTGTATGTGTACAGGGTTGGATTGGAGAACCTCCTATGTGCATGGGATTGGGCCACTTCCAGTGACAGAGACATTGCTTATTTTGCTGAAGGGTTGCAGGTGAATCAGTGTCCCCATATTCCACTGAAGGGGGGTCGTTTTTCAGGGCCCCCTTTAAAGCTCTTTTCTCCCTGACCTAGTTATAGCTTAGTCTCTGGCTGAGAACTTTGAAACCTTGGCACATGCCTGACAGGCATAGCAGTGCTGCTTCATGGCTTCTGGGAAAGGCATGGGCTAAATACTGCTGTTCAGCCTTTGAGGCCCCAGGTCCAATGCCCTAGTGTAAAACTACAGGACAAATCCAATCTCCTCATCTGAAGGGTCCCTTTCTTGACCTCCATGGGCTCAAGCTGAGGAAGGGATGGTACTTCTGCTTCTTTGCCCCAACATTTTTATGAGTGGATAATTCCCTGGATAGAACTTTTTCTCTGGTTTGTGGACTGCTTGAATAGAAGCCTGGAAAGTGGTACCTGAGCACCTCCTCAATTTCTCCATCTTATGAAAGAAAAAATGTATATAATATTCTTTGCCACTTATCTCAGCAGGAGAAGCCTTGTACATATTGGAGACATGAAAAGACCTCTTTGGTTGGAGAGCTCTGAATCACACAGTATTTTTTGACAGAACATTCAACCCAACGCCTCCTAGACTGAGCAGTAATATTGTCCTCTAAGCTGTTCTATGTGCCGGGGAGGCAGCATCATTTTACAGTTAGGCATGTCTCAGAGTCTCAGAGTCCTCAGCCAGAGACCTCCTTCTAGTCACCTGCATTTTATAATAGTCTTCCCACGTATTTTTGAGGAGGGGGATGGCTATGGGCATGGGGATAGGGATGGTAGAACCAGAGAATCTTTGTTTGGAATAGTGAAAAAGACAAAGCAGCCGTGCTTTTTGGGTTCCCTGCTCTGCTGAGAATTCCAAGCAGTGTTTGATCATCTTAGGGCGCGCAAATATTGCTGGATGTCTGGTGGAGCGTGAATTGTAAACATGTCATGAGACTTAAATGCTACCCTGAAATGGATGATGGCCATAGAAGAATGTGAATGCTGAGGACCAGGAGGATCTGGCTGAAAATGAGCTTCTGAATAATTTATAATGAATTGAAGAATCAATACCTTAAGTCAGGCGTGGTGCAGTTCAGGAGCCCAGAGGCAAGCCCTGTGAGCAAGTCAGTTTTGAGAAAACATTTGGTAAAGAGAAATAGCTGTGGAGTGGGGAAAGGGAAGGAGAGACAGGGACATGAATGAAGAAACAATAAAATGGCTTCTATTCATATAGTATTATAAGGTTCACAAAACACTCTTACATCTACTTTGTCACTTGGGTCTCACTACAGCCCGGTCACGAGGTTTGTGCTATTCATTACCCCAATTTTACAGATGAGGAAACTGAGGTGGAGAGGTTTCATGACTTGCCTAGGGTGTTCTGGCTTTGAAAGCACTGGAGGTAGTAATTGAACTCTGATCTTTCTGACTTCAGACCCAGAGCTCAGTTCATTAGTTCTGTTGCTTAGCTGAGGAATAGCCAACGAGTATTTCTGAAACACAGGCTATATTCCCGGCAGTGTGGGATAGAAAAGAAATATTAGACATAATCATTACCCCAAGGAGCTTGCAGTACAGCTGGGGAGAAAAGACAAACACAAGAAAACAGCAGAATGCTAAATCAGAAGGTAGTGAGTGGATGTGTGATGGGAATGGAGGAAAAGGAGGGGCCAATGTGGACTGAGGCAGTCGGGGAAGTTCTGTGTGGACTAGGTTGGACTCCAGTTGGGCACTGATTTACGGACAGGATCAGGACAGATGGAGAACAGGGAGTGAGGAGGGAATTCCATGGTGTGGTGCATTGGAGGCAGGAGGATCAGTACCAACAAAGGCAAAGGGCCAACAATGAGAAGGACAAGGAGGGGCCATGGGAGGCTCCTAGCCTGGATGGAAGTAGAGTGAATTTCAGAGTAGGTGCGCCAGGATGAGACCGGATATGCATGAGGAATACTGGGCTGAGGAATTTACACTTCAATGGGGGCAGGATTGGGCCAAAGTTTGTGGGAGCAGGTTCGGGGCCAATGTTTTCAAGTTCAGTTTTGGGTTTGAGCTTCGGTTGGCAGTGAAACATCAGCATCATATAATGCAGAGAATTGTATTTAGGCAGAGATCACGAGTTCTTTGTTTGGCTCTGCCACTGATGGCTTGGCTACCTGTGTAATGTTTGGCAAACCTTTCTATATCTCTGTGTGCCTGCTTCTTCATCTGTAAAATGAAGGCCCCGGACTTGTTCTCTAAGGTTCTCTCCAGTTATGAACCCATGTCCTGTAGGCAGCTGGAAACTTTGGCTGGGAGTGCAGGTAAGGAAGATGTTGGCGGTGGTGTTGGCACTCCAGCTTCTTTACAGTTTTTTCCATTTGTAGAATGTTTCCTGGACAGAGCTTTCTTTCTGGTTCATGGTCAATTTCTGCTTTCAAAAAGGTCTGGAAAATGGTGACTCTTCCCCCCCCACCTTTTTTTAACTAGACCTGTAATATTATCAGTATAGAGGGCAGCTAGGTTGTACAGTGGTTAGCACACCAGGATTAGAATCAGGAGGACTTGAGTTCAAATTTGGCATCAGACATTTACTGTGTGACCTTGGGCAAGTCACTTAACACTGCCTTAATTTCTGCATCTGTAAAATGAGCTGGAGAAGGAAATAGCAAACCACTCTAGTATCTCTGCCAAGAAAACTTTAAATGGAGACAGGAAGTGTTGGACATGACTGAAACGACTGAACAACATCTATCTCAGTAAAAGGAACATTCTTGTTCAGAAAAAAGCCCCAAACTCCATTTATCTGAAGGCCATTTTTTTCGCAGTCTCTCTGACCTGAAGGCAAGCTGGGAACTAGTACAAAGAAAAAGAAGCTTTTGATTATTCAAAACAGATACCACCATGGGTGGGCACTAAAGCTCCTTTACTTTACATGTAATACTACCTTTTTTGCCCTCTGGTTTTCAAGCCCTCACAGATTAGAAGAAGCAAATTAGAGGTTTTGTCCCAGAACCAGGTAGGGGAAGACAAAGACAGGAAGGATAAGCAGCAGCTGATGGTAAAGAAGAAATTCAAAACTATTTTTAAAAAAAAAGCAGACACAAGAGCACAAGAAACTCAAGAGTCTATGGCCATCCTATTTAAGTCAACATTTCTCTAAGTCCCATAAAACTGGTGCTACAAAGACAAAAATGTGATAGTCCCTGGCCTCGGGGGGCTTACTTCAGTTGGGAGCATGGATACTACCTGAATGTAGCAAAATACATTCTAAGTAATACCAGGAGGAGGAGAGCAGTCAATAACTAGCAGAATAAAGTAAAGCTTTCAGGGGAGGTTCCAGGAACCAGATTCACCACAATAGGCTTGAGCAGACCCCTGCAGGACACAATTCAGAACAGTGATGGAAAGTCATAGATGGGAGTCATAGTAAAAATTCAACCCAAGTCCAGTGGTCTTTTCCCCATTATATCAGAGCTTTAACATTCTAGCCAGATGGACTTATTGACCAGTCAACATTTCATCTCTTTAACATTCCATGTCTTGCCTCCATCATCATCCCCTTTCTTGGAATCTGGTCCTCCCTCATTTCCATATTTCAAAATCCATAGCTTTATTCAAGGATCAACCCAAGAAATCTTTTGTGATCCTACAGTAATTGGAGCCCTCTCTCCTTTAAATGACCAGAAGATCAGAGGCTTACAGCTGGAAGGGATCTCAGCAGTTATCTAGACCAACTCCCTCATTTTACAGGTGAGGAAACTGAGTCCCAGGGAAGCTAAATGACTTGCCTTGAATCACACCATTATTAAATCAAACCATCAGCAAAAATTTATTAAGTATCTATGTGCCAGATACTATGATGTAGGAGGGAGAGGCAGAGGGAGAGAGAGAGACAGAAGCAGAGAGAGAGGAGAGACAGAAAAAAAGGGAGGGAGAGAGATAGAGAGAAGAGAAAAAGAGAGAGGAGAGAGAGGAGGAGGAGGAGGAAGAGGAGAGAGATAGATAGAGAGAGATAGAGAGAGAGAGAGAGATTGCCTCAGATCCAGGAAGATCCGGGTTCAAGTCCTGCCACTGACACATGATGATTGTGTGACTGTAGGCAAGTCACTTAACTTTTCTCAGTTTCCCCTTTCTCTTCTGTCAAATAGAGATAGTAATACCTTCTACCACATTGTGGCGTTGTTGTTGTGAGGTTCAAACCCAGACAATGAATGTAAAATGTTTTGTAAACCTTAAAGCCCTATAGAAACATTAGTTACTGCAACTACCTTTGGCAACTCTCTAAGGCAGTACATTGCAGAGAAGGTGTCAGTATTCATCAGTAAAGGAAGCTTCCTTCTCTGAAGTTCCCTATTACCAATAAAATCCCAGGTCCAAGTCCTCTTCTCTATCCCCACCATCCAGGTAGTGGAGCTAGTGCTTGGGATTCAAAATAAAACAAAAAAAAAAGCAATGAAAAAGTCCCTGCCTTCAAGTAACTCATAATTTATCTTTACTCACAAACCTTAAAATGTGATATAAATGCTAGATGTTTTTCTAATTTATTATATATACATTTTATCTAAATATCTATACATTTGACGTACATCTATTGTCTTATCTAATTATCTATCTGTCCATCTGTCAGTCCATCCCTATCTATGTATCTATCTATCTATGTATCTGTCTGTCTGTCTGTCTATGTTGTTCACTTGCTTTCTCCCCATTAGACTTGAGCTCCTTGAAATCAGGTTTTTTTTTTAACTTTCTTTGTATCTTCAGCACTTAACATGGAGTCTGGTAACAACAGGTGCTTGATAAATGCTTTCTGATTTGGACCCCATCCCCCACTACGTCTACTCCATATCTCTAAGATACAGACACTGAAGTAATGAGAATAAAAACCAAAATCAATGGAACAGTCTTTGTTCTCAAAGAGCTTAAAATGAATCTGTACATGTTCTTCCCGCCTACAGGAGCTTGTAATAGGGCTGTTTCCTTTTGTTAAACTTCTTATCCCTATCAATCATCATAGTATAATGTACATATAAGATGATTCATAAGCATTTATTGAATTGAAATTATACTCAGGCTCCTCTGTTGAAGAGGGATGGGAAAGGGGTGCCATATTTTAGAAATATCCTAATACCATACAGCTGTGAAGCATTGTAAAATGCTGGTAGCCCAAAGGGCAATGGAAAGATGCATGCCAGGCATATGTATTCAGCAGCATATTGCTGACAATGATGCCCACATAAGAAGTATGTAAGGGAATTGTGTTGATTAAAAGGAGTGACCCAGTCATGTAGTAGGAGTAAGTGATGAACAATAAATTGAGGGGTATCTGGAGAAAGCCAAAAGATGTAGAAGTCCATCTGTTTGGGGTATTTATGAGAAGATATGGTAGGTGCAACACTTCCTAGGGCCTTGCCATGTGGGCTGAGCTAGCTTTTCCTCAGCTCCTTCCCTATACAGGCTGTCACTATTTCCTTTAAAAACTATTAAAACCATTTTTAAGACTTATTGGTTTGAGTGACTAAGGCTCAGGATATTGACACAGCTTCCTGATAGCTTAAATCCAGAAAATTCAGCTCAGGAACCATCTTTCCTTCCTCAGGTTTTAGACCAGAAAGCCAAAATGGAGGCAGAGAAATGACACCCAATTGAATCAATCCTGTTTCCATACTCGATTTCTTTTCCTTGCATTGGTTAAAGAAACCTCTTTTTGGGATGGTGAAGTAGAAACAGGACTTCCACACTACTCTGGCTTCCACCTCCTCCAATACCTGTAAAAAATTACTCTAAACAAACTTTAGAGCTGTGGAACTGACAAAATGACAGAGAGAAAAAATCTCCCACTGAAGGCAGCCTGGCAGACCAACAGAAAGGGTCTATCACAGCCTGCTGGGAGCTGAGTGCAATCCCAAATAAACCACGTGGTTGCAGCCCCAGGACAGCCCCTACCAGCAGTGGCTGAAGCAGATTTCAGGAGAGCGAATCACCAGTAGCTGTAGCAGTTTCCGGATCCCCTAAATGCCAAACACAAAGTAAAAAGGTCAGTGTGGAACTCTGTTGGAATGGGGGGGAGGGGGGATAGAAGAGCACAGTCTGGTCTCTGCCCCCAGGGCAATAAGCTCTGGAGGCATGGCAGCTGTGTAGCCTTGGTGTGGTTGCCTCAGGAGCTCCTGGCCTGCAGATGTAGGGGAACCAAGTGACCATTCAGAGGGTAATTGCTCTTGCTTTAACCTGCTTGGATCTGGATTGTGGTCTTGGTTGGTGGTCCTGGTGTGTGTGACCAGTGAGCCAGAGCTTGTGGAGGCTGTAGAGAGGGCACCATCCTAATAACTCTAGCAGCTGCAAAAAACCCAGCAATTTGGGAAAAAGCTCTTTCCATTCTGGAAGAAGAGTTCTACTGTGGCAAAGAGCTAAAAAGTCAACTAATTGGCTGGCATATGAGGAAGCAGAGGAAGCATAGACAGATCATCAGAATTCTTTTTTGGGGACAAAAAGAATGAAGGTATGGAGTGAAAAGAAGACAGCAAAGACAGAACTCCTACATCAAAAGCCTCCAAGAAAAATATGAATTGGTTACAGGCCATGGAGGAGCTCAAGAAGGATTTTGAAAATCAAGTAAGAGAAGTGGAGGAAAAATTGGGAAGAGAAATGAGAACGATGCAAGAAAATCATGAAAAGCAAGTCAACAGCCAGCTAAAGGAGACCCAAAAATACACTGAAGAAAATAACACCTTAATGGCAAAAGAGGCCCAAAGAGCCAATGAGAAGAAGAATGCTTTAAAAAGTTGAATTTGCCAAATGGAAAGGGAATTTCAAAAACTCACTGAAGAGAAAAACTTCAAAATTAGATTGGAGCAATTGGAAGCTAATAACTTTATGAGAAATCAAGATACTATAAAACAGATCCAAACAAATGAAAAAAATAGAAGGCAGTGGGAAATATCTCATTGGAAAAACCACTGACCTGGAAAATAGCTTCAAGAGAGATAATTTAAAAATTGTTGGACTACTTGAAAAACCATGATAAAAAAAGAGTCTAGATACCATCTTGCAAGAAATTCTCAAGCAAAATTGCTCTGATATTCTAGAACCAGAGGGCAAAATAGAATTTGAAAGAATTCACCATTTGACTCTTGAAAAAGATCCCCAAAAGAAAAAAATTATAGCCAAATTCCAGAGTTCCCAGGTCAAGGAGAAAATACTGCAAGTAGTCATGAAGAAATGATTTGAGTATTGTGGAAACATAATCAGGATAACATAAGACCTAGCAGCTTCTACATTAAGGGACTGAAGGACTTGGAATATGATATTCCAGAGATCAAAGGAGCTAGGACTAAAACCAAGAATCACCTACCCAGCAAAACTGAGTATAATGCTACAGGGAAAAATATGGTCATTCAATGAAATACAGGACTTTCAAACATTCTTGATGAAAAAAACCTGAGTCGAATAGAAAATTTGACTTTCAAATATAAGAAGCAAGAGAAGCATGAGAAGGTAAACAGGAAAAAGAAATTATAAGGAACTTATTAAAGTTGAACTATTTATATTCCTACATGGAAAATGATAATTGTAACTCATAAGACTTTTTTCAGCATGAGGATAGCTGAAGGGAATATATATATATATATATATATATATGTGTGTGTGTGTGTGTGTGTGTGTGTGTGTATACATACATATCTGTATACATACATATATGTGTATACATACATATGTGTATACATACATATCTGTATACATGCATATATGTGTATACATACATATATGTATAGGGGGATGTATGTGTATATAAATATATATGTGAGTGTGGGCATATGTATGTATGTTCATGTATACATAGAGGGCACAGGATGAGTTGAATATGAAGGGATGGTATCTAAAAAATAAAATTAAGAGATGAGAGAGGAATTTATTGGGAGAAGGAGAAAGGGAGAGATAGATTAGGGTAAATTATCTCATATAAAAGAGGTAAGAGAAAACTGTTACAATGGAGGGGAAGAGCAGGAAGGTGAAAGGAAATGGGACAACCTAATTCTCACTGAATTTGGCTTAAGGAGGG